>JANTPZ010121965.1:0-39999 GCA_025593235.1 Vachellia pachyceras | reverse complement strand
TTCTCAAAGCTCTGGACAGTGAAACAACTTGTTATTGTCCGTAAGCTGAACTTCTGCAAATGGCTTTTTCTATTGTATGATTTGGGAGACGTGTGCAAATAGATACCTGAAGGAATTCAATAGGACCTGGATTTGGCTTCCCACCCCCCGCCCCCCAAAAAAAAACCGAACTTCTTATTCATTTGCTGCACTACTCTAATCTCCAGAAACAGGTGCTCTAAACTTTCTTTTAGTTTTGATTTCTTTCTCTTAGGTCTATCCTCCCGCATGGGTTGTTATTGATATGTCGTTTGTGATGTTAACTTGCAGGTGGAGTTGCACTGCCACATAGCTTGGGTTTGGGCTTAATCTCTTGTTTAATTCGGAGGTGTGTTGAATATATTTGTAAGGAATCGACTATTTTCTTTCTTCTATGGGTCAGTATGGAGTGATGATCTGTTTGTTTGTGAAAGTAATGATATAGTTTTATAATCATATTTTACCAAATCGTATTGCATCTTGAGCTTCATCATTGTCATCTGAAAGATTCCTATCCAATTGCTGCCTCGCACACTAAAATTAACCTTCAACTACATTTCCACACACGATTTTCCCTCTTATTTACCTTTTCGCATTTCGGGTTTGGGACTTGTACTATTTCTCTGCAGCTCTGTGTCAATGTAAAGGATAGCAATCTTCCCCTTTTCTTTCACTGGTGTTTCACTCATGAAATTATATATCTGAAACGGATTGCTTAACTGGAGGAGTCCTATATTGTTCTTGATACAAAGAAGTAATGTGGTGCTCACTCATCGTGGAAGTCCTCCGATCCTTTCCAGTATCAGTTGAAGTCCAAGCCAATATACTATAGTTGATGTCGGCAAACGCTTTTTATCCCGGGGAATAGGTGAAGACCTTGTCTAAGTTATGAAGTGAAACTAAGAATCGGTTTGTCATGGCTTATTTATGTAGTTTTACTTCCATGTAATATCAGAAAATTGAACCAATCAGCCGTTCTAATACCTGGCTGAAGCTAACAGTGTAATAAGATGTCAAGTTGTGGTGTTAAGCCTGAAAAACTAACTCATCTTAAAGAACACAGTGATGTCATTATTGATTGTGGAACGTGATGAAACTTAGCAATAAGTTATGAATGAGATACTGGAATTGCTGCTCAAGAAACTACATGAAAATTAATCTGCCAGAATCTGAAGCTTCTATGACCTCTTCATGCAACTTAATTGTTTGAGTTTCTGTGAGATTGATCACCCTGTCAAATTTGAATGCAAGTGGATATGTGGTAATCTCCATGGTGCCTGGTGAAACAGCACAAGTGAAAATGTATGGTGTAAATATCATACGCTTCGTTTGTACAAACCTTTTATCTGGTTTTATTACCTACTGCATGATGATTAATTGTTGTCTTTGTACAATGTACGAGATTTTTAAGACTGTCACAACACTAGAAGAATTTGTGTTGTAACAGGAGATAATTAAAGCAGAAGCGATATAAATATATATGTCTCTCCCGCATCGATTATAATGGAAGTTGCAACTTTCGTAGACTTGTGTGAAACTATCAGAATGATAATGTGTCCGTTCTCTTGCAACATGCTCATTCTCTAAATGAATTGTTAGAAATTTGTACTGCAAACAAATCTTATATCAAGGATTGGATGTAAAGTATTAGGCATCTCCTACCATTACCATGATCAATCTATTCATTCATGAAGGGCATACTATTTTGTTTGACGACTAGTATCGTGGGAGGGTCATTATTAATTCTTGTCAACCCAATCTCGTTGAGCTTGAAATTTGTATATGCCTACACCATCACTTGCGCATCCACCAACTCCTATCATCATTACCAACAGCCTCTTTCCTTGAAAGACACAGCAAGCACAACAACTTTTTTTTTTTGCAAAATAGGAAAGTGTTTCTGAAGTTTAAATTGATTTTGCGAATAACTATCAAAATCTAGCAGCCGAAAAAAGGGTTTCAAGAAGGAAAGAAAAAAATGCATCAGACACTATCATTGCATGCCAGCCTAGAAAGGGTTTTCGATGAGAGGGAGGGTTCCTTGGCAAAAAATTTGACCACCATGTGTGGGTGTGTGTGTCAATCTTCAACTTTAAGCTTTGAAACTGTGTTTTCTTTATTTGGGCGTGCTGTCTTTTTCAGTAGCTCTGTACGCCATTGAAATGCACCACCCATATCACCCGTGATGATATAGCTACAGCGACCAGACTTGCTTCCTCACTTCCTCTCAGCAAAAAAAAAAAAATATATATATATATATGTACTGTATGATGGTCAAAGAGCAAGTAAGTAAATTGGTAACAGCAAGCTCTTTAGTTTATTGGCTCTCTCACAAGAGTCGGTACATCACACGTGTCTGAAAGTGACCCACCAGGATCTATTCAAGATGGAACTGGATTTCATGTTTCTGGTCCATGGATGTTTTTTTCCTTTCATATTTCAAGCGAAGCAAGAGAAAGAAAAAAAAAAACCTTGCGGGATTCTCTTATCCCTTTAACTTGATTGGGTATCCAATGCTCGCTATCTTCTTTCTGCTCTTCAGCCACTTTCATACGTGTGAAACTGTTGCATCTCTAGCTTGCATTACATGCATGTATTTAAGCCTTCTTCTTGTCGTGCCATCCTCTTCTAGTTTTAGGTTTAGAAAAAGTCAGAAGAAAAGAGAAAGGTAGCTTTAAGGTCAAGAAAACTAATAAGGCAACACCATACAATGAAACCCAACAAAGCCAAAGTGCGAGGAGGAAGAAAAAGAAACAGTTGTCGTCAGTATAATGATCATCTCACACGCTGAAAAAGCGAAAAAGGAAGTATCAACATGAATGGGAAAAAAAGTCATTGAGCCCTTTAAGCTGAGGAAACAATTAAATACTGTTCTTGGCTGCTCATTCTTGAGTCAGAACACATTCATTCTAAGTTCTAACCCTTGAGAGACACTGGCAATTACAAATTACAGAGAGGCTCATACAAAATGCAAGCACAAAAAGTGGATGATAAAAAGATATACATGCAGCCTTGTATTTAATAGTGAATAATGGTTCTTACCTATTACACGATCCAACGCTTTAGAGAAAGTTTTTGTTTTCCCATATTGTAAATCAAGTACATATCTGCTTTCTTAACTGGCATCAGATTACCTGATTAAATATTTAAAGTTGGTCTGAAGGAGCGGCCTAAGGAACAAGGTGATTATTCGGACTAGAATGTCATGCTAAGATTGGCCCAGATCTGGCCCAAATGGGCTTACGTATGGATCCAATGGGCCTTACTGAGATTCCTCATCAGTAGAGCGAAAGGTTCAGTGCAGAGCCCATGAAACGAAGCATTAATAGTGAGTAATACCGTTGAATGGCAGATAATTGATTTAAAACCCAGTTTGAAGAGTGAGTTTTCTGAGTAGATTCTTGACTCGTCTGCTGTTCGTGGAGCGTACTTCATAATTCACAGATGGAAAAAAGAAGAAAAGTGAAATAAGAAACTTGAGAGAGCAACCCCAACTGGCCACTTGAGTGTTGGAAAGATTTGAGATAAGTTAGCACATATTCTTTATCCAAATCTCGTTCGACCAAATCTCTTGGCGCTAAATGACATTCGCATGTTATGCCTACAGATAATGAGAATGGAGACGTGTGTGTTTATGAATCTTATTCAAGTAACCTCCTGAATCACATATCGTCTTTGTGCTTGCTAGCTTAAGTAGGCTTGGTTCGTGTATATAAAGATTAGAGAGGACATATGATCTGTCAAGGCTTAAAAAAGAAGCAAAGTGATGTGCTGGTAGACAGGCTTAATTATTTTATTTTCTGCGGCAAGTTGCTCTAATGGCGGTGGCACCCGCTACGAATCGGATGGGATTCTGGATTTAAGCTCGGGATTGACATGTTTTTGCGCATGGGTAAATTGCATGAATAAAAAAAATACGAACTTTTTTGTTAGCAGTTTAGCATGCATGCATATCAAGATTTTTTTTTTTTTTAGAAAAGGGTACCTTTTGAATGTCGTCTGGTATATAAAATGAGATGGAATGGTTGTAGAGATAAAGACATGATTACTTGTAGTTGATAACAGCAAAAACATGACAGATACGCATCTTCGATTTCTGCAGGGGAGGGAAGGAATCTTTCCCCGTGTCTAACTAAACAATGCTTAAAGTATTTAGAGTTTATTTAGTTTCTCTTGCTAGAACCTAGATTTTGGTTTGATTCCAAAATTTAGGTTTTTTCAAATACGCATATTTTTTAAAAAACCTGTTTTGAATATAAAACCTCGGTTTGAAACCTATGTTTTGAAAAATATCTTTTTTTAATCAAATCACACCTCTCTTATAAATTTTCTCTTTCATACTTTTTCTTTCTTTCTATGTCCTCTTTCTTAATTACCTTTTGCCTCAAAATCCATGAAAGCCAATAACTTCTCAAACACAATCACCTTTTAAAATCTAGGGTTTGCCTCGAAATTTATAAAAATTATTCTCTCAAAATCTATTCTCCAAAACCTAAATTTTATCTTGGAATCCCTAAAAGTTATTTTTAAAACAACTTTCAAACAAACTCTTAAAATCAGATGTTAATATAATTATATGCATGTATGCACAGATGCGGAGGAATAAAGGGTGCAAAATATGGGAGCTTTTAAAGTTTGGAATCTATAGGAAATACAGGTGGAAAGGAGGGCTTCAACAGGGATGAAAGGACCAGCTGTTTGTGAATAGGTTAGGAATCAATCATCAGTCACACTAGCAAGTCTTGTGCCTAGCTCTCTCTCTCTCTCTCTCACTGGATGACGTAAGGGTGATGAAAGGAATAAGAATGAGAGGGAAGTGGGCGAGTTGGGGGAGGAAGTGGGAAGGGAATGAAAATGAAAGTGGCACAGACAGCTCTGTATTATTATTCTAAAGAGCAGGCAAGTAGGAGCAATTATGGGGTTCATTATGGATAAGCTCCTCATCTTCCTCATCACGTTGGCTTCCTTATAGATTCACTTCTGGTTTCTCTTTAACTCTTTGCTTCTTATTCCATCCCTCACCTTACACCTCCCGTCGGTGGCGAGACAGAACATCAGAGCAGTGGGGGCAATTTTTTCATTTTCAAATAAATACAATAAACTTGTTAGTATGGATAATTTGAGTGGGTTCAAATCTTAAATATCAGTAGGTGCATAATAAAAATCTAATAGTTATTTACATACAATAAAAAATTTTCAGTGGGGCATTTGTCCACCCCGACTAATGTGTGGATCCGCCACTGCCTCCCATCATCTCCAAGCCATATGTACTCCTTCCTACCATTATTTTTTTCCACTTCACCTTTTAATTTTGATATTATAAAGCAAATACCACATCGGAGATTTATTGTAAGGTCCCAATTAAGGAAATTATTTATAAAAAGGTTCCAATAGTTGTCAATGGCAGCTGCTCCACTTATCAATAGTGCTTATCGACTTATCATTGACAATCTATTGAGAACTTTTCATAAATAACTTCTTTCCTTGGGACCTTACAATAAATCTTCCTACCGTCTTTATGTATTTTTCACACTGCTCCCTCCCCCTGCTATAGATGTGGATGAGAACTCTCTTATTATAATATGCAATCCATGCAAATACTGTATTTTTATCATTTGTTTTGTAGACTAATTTGTCTAACTTCTAAATTGATATATAATCCAATTATATACACAAGTATTTCAAAATGTATGTTATTTTACTAGATACTTATATATATTATTGTATTTTGTCATTAATACAAGAGTTTATTAACTATTTTTAGAGATTACGGATGCTAATTGACCAATATCTTTATCATCGTTCTTCAGACAAATTTGCTTGATTTGTAAATCAATATATAATCAAACGATTGATACAAGTATTTCATAATCTGTATTATAACTAAGTCTTTTTTTATTCAGTTTTTAAAATCTCTGAACAAAAAAGTTAGCTAGATGTTTATTAACAGCCGAGCATAGTAATGTGTTTGTTTGGCAAAGCAGCTGCAAAAGTTAAATACATGTTTAACAGTATTTTTTTCACAGAACGAGATAATATCCTTCACATATTTATTTTGACTTACGTAAAAATATTTCTCTACTGTGTTCTCAAGTGATGACAAGATGATGATGGAGAATATAGATATGTGTTGATGTGGTGGTGGTGATGATGACGTGGCAAAGACACGTAGAGGAAGCGACGTGTCGCTTTTTCGGGAGATGCTGGTGGCTGGGGTAATAAATATCATGATCTTCGCTGACTGCGGGCGAACATTGGATTATGACAATGATGTCCTTCCTTCAAAATATTCGACCCTCCTATCTCGTCTGTAACCAATTTATGCGGGGGGGAAAATATCAGGAGAGGGCGAATCCTCCCCTAAAAATATCTCACTCATTTGGATTTGGTAATAGTAATAATATAAAAATGACTATTTTTTCCACATGCGCGCGGGCACACATATATATATATTTATTATTAAAATGGGGATTGGCGACACTTTTTTTATAAAAAAAAATCTCAAATAACCCAATTAATAAATAAAATATCATAAAGAATTATAAAATTATCATCACATCTCAATTGTAACTGGTTTAGTTGTTATTGACAGTTGGTAGTTGTGGCGGGTTTAGGATTCTGATTCAGGGGTGCAAATTATTTTTTGAAAAAAATAAGTGAGACTCATTCTTAATATGTTATGAGAAGAATTTAAGCAAAAATTTAGTGGGTTCAAAATTAATAAATAAGTGGGTGCAAACATAGTACTGATATATACTTAATTTTATGGAAATCAAAAGTGGCGCTGACCCCACTAAATAGATTGTAGGTCCGCCAGTGTTTGGTAAGATTGTTAATAATAAGCAATTAAACTACTACTTGAACCTAATAATAATTTTACCAAATTTTAAAATATTTATTCATTAATTGGGGGGAAGAGAAAGATATTTATTGAAATTCATCCTAAGGAATATCCCATCCGCACGATAAGGCCCCCTCCCAAGTGTCGAAACAAAGACCCCACCTAAACATTGCTCCCGCGTGCCACGCAGGCCTCTCAACTTGTGAACATTCCTCCCTATTTTATCTATCACTCCAATCAAACGGTGCATAGAATAGGAATGTACCAAAACAGCAAGTCCATGTGAAATAGACAAAAACCCCAGCCACGTAATGAATTGTAAATCATGTTTAAAAAGTAACTTCTAAAATTGATGTAAATAGGTACTCTCAATGAGGGTTTGAACGTAAGTTTAAATATCACTGTTAGTTTAAAAATCTGGTTGATGAACAATTTGTGAGTTTATCTGTAAACACTCTAGATCTTAAAAATACCCTAATCCGATCCCGACAGCAACTGCATGTGTGTGTAGGGATGGGATTAGCTCACATGCAATGTTTGAGAATAAAGATATGGGAATACAAGGATATCCATAATCTGTACATTGGGGGACACCACGTTTATGCCTCCCCCATCGCTCTTTTCTTAATTTGGCTGCGTCATTTTCCAGATGGTTGATCCTTAAAGATAAGGTCTTTCCTTCCTTCCTTGGTTGTTTGTTTTCCACTGCTTACATTCATGCATGCATGCATGCATGCTTACCTTCCTTATCTCCCTCTCACCACTTACCATCCCATGTTGCCATCCATCGCTTTCCACATCACCCACCCCCCATTCGTCCTATCACTCTGCAAAGCAAGCAATCGTTTCATCACTCTACATTTACACAAAAACCATAAAACTTCATTAAACTTGTTTGTTAGAGCATTTAAAAAAGATAAATACACGTTTAACAGTGTTTTTTCCGTAAAACGAAATAATATCCTCTACATATTTACCTCGATTTACGTAAAAAAATTCTTTATCGTACTCTTAAATAGACACATTTAATTTAACTCTCAACTGTACATCTAGCCTATCCTGTTCACTTGTTTTGGTCAACTATTCTCTTGTTTTAAGATAACTTTTACTTTCCTTTAACTACCGTAACAATTTGAGGTTGGGGATCGAGTAAGTGCCAGGTGGGCAGAAAAGAAATCGAAACAATATTTAGATTAGCTTTTTTAAATAATTTTAGATTATCCGATGTTAAACATATTAGAAGAGTTTTCACTCGGTTTAATGAAAATGCAGTTTTAATTCACTGCAAGTGTTTGACAAATGCACGCCTGGTTGGTGAAACGCTGAGGCTAAGATCGCTCATCGCCGGCAATAATAATAATAATAATAATAATGGTAGATCTCCAATTGAGCATGGAGGCGACACGTGTAGAGACACGTCACCGACCGCCACCCCTTCACCTGCAATTCAAGAGAAACTCGTATCCGTACGTGTTGATTGCCAGAAAAGCGAGTGAGGCCCAAAAAGGTCAAAAGACATGCGCGGATACTCTTTCCCCAGTCACCGCCCGACACGTCACACACAACAGTCCACATTCTCCCGCGGATTCTTCAAACAATCGGCCTCCCCTTCCCTCGCATACGATACGAAGCTTTTCTTCTTATATATAATATATCACCTTTTCGTTGCTCTTCGCTTTCCCTTGTTCATCTCTCTCTGCTATTTCCCTGCTTGTTGGAGGAGCTGGAGGAGGGTTCCTTTTACTTGAATTATATTATTGGATTCGAGACGAGTTTCTCTCTTTCCCGTTTCCCCCCTTAAAAAGTATGTTGCATCTGGCGACGTACTAAAACTGCTGAGCCTGCTCTGAGATTTCCCAAGAGTGTTTCATGTATGCATTTCTTAAAATTTTCAGAAATGGAAGATGAATATGCAAAGCTAATCTGGCGGATGAATCCCCCAAGGTATCTTTTTGCCGAATTTGTACCAGTTTTTACTTCGCTGTTTGGACAAGTTTCTTGTTTGTTCTATATGTTCTCAGTGGACTTTGTGCGTCACTAACAAATCTGGGACTGTTTTAGGGGATTAGGAGTCTTGTTGTTTTCCCCTTATATTTTTCAACCCTGGGTTTAACTTTCAAATGGAGCTTCACTCGGGTTCTTAATCAATCTTAAGTTCGAGTGAGGAAAAAAATAAAGTCTGTTCGAGATTTGCTTGATACTTATTTTCCAGTTCTTCTGAATTTAGTTGGCCCACAACTTCGAAACGATTTCTATATTCCTGGTCATTTTGTATTCAGATTTCCTAAAATTTGGGGTTCTGATAACCGTTTTGGGTTTATCACTTGCGAGTGGCCATACTTCTTATATTTATTATGTTTACGATTTGAGGATTAGCATATTCCTATTCAAGAGTTCGTATGTGTTTTGGTAGAGTAACTGGCTGCTATTTCTTAATTCTCCTTGCGCCTGGTTCGTGCAGGGTTGTAATCGATAACGACGCAAGTCAAGACGCCACCGTTATCCAGGTAAAGCTTGTTTTCTTTTTTGGTTTCACAAAATTCGATTGGCATGGAGTTGTTGAATCATTTGCCACATTTTACTTTTCCGTCCTTCCTTCCCCCCGTGTTCGAAGACGAAATTCAAAATTGAGTCGACTAGATTAATTTTTCAGTGCTATCTTCGTCATAATTTTGACTAATTTTTGCAGGTTGATAGTGTTAACAAACATGGGATTCTCCTGGATGTTGTCCAAGTTCTGTCCGATCTCAACCTCATAATAAGGAAAGCCTACATCTCATCTGATGGGGTGTGGTTCATGGATGGTAATCTTCTCTTTCACTAGGGAGATGCTGAAACTGGCGTGAATTATTATTGCTATCGTTATCATATTACTAATTAACTGCTCTGTCTTCTCATCCTACCCCAATTTTGATGTCCTCTTTTCAGTGTTTAACGTGATTGATCACAATGGAAACAAAATCAGAGACAAGGAAGTCATCGATTACATCCAAAGGGTAGGGACTCACAGACTTGAATTTCTTTAAATTAAATTGTTCTCTGTCATGTGAGTTATCATCGTTTGCTTGGCATCTGAGAATGGGTCCCTGCCCTTTCTGTATGAAAAAAGAAAAAGAAAATCCAATTAATCAGCAATCAATTTAAGAATTGGCCGATTGCATGTGCTATCAATGCGCTGGTTAGCTGAAGCATAACGGAGGGGTAAACTGTTCCTTCAGTGTTTTCCACTGTTAACTACGATTCCCTCTAGTAAACTGCTTTTTCTGAACTCTGAAATTGGAAATACCATGAATTTTCCGGATTCATATTGGAGAGACGAGTTTCTGGACTCTTGAAGTCTGAAGCTTGCACGATACGCTTGCTTTATTACTGATGTGCTAATCCATTATGGTCAGCATACAAAGTAATGTAAAATTATTAAAGGAATCTCAATTTTGGAATTTGCGATGATTTGAAATTATCTACACCATGTTGGCCCAAAAGGGAAAGAAAAAGAAAAATAACTTATCAACACCATGCTGCAGACTAACCGTTTGAATTTTGTTTCTTATCTTTCGATATGGACTCTTCCTTTAGGTCTGATAATGCTCTCATACTTTTTTTCAATAATATATTCAGTCCCTTGATGTTTGACTGACTAAAGTGGTTGTAGTTTCTGATTTTTAAATTTCCAAATGTGCAGAAACTTGAAAACAATCCCGGATTTGTGCCGTCATTTAGAGGGTCTGTTGGGGTCGTTCCTTCTGAAGAGCACACCTCAATTGAACTCACGGGCACGGACAGGCCTGGTTTATTGTCTGAAGTTTGTGCAGTTCTTGCAGACCTTCACTGTAATGTTGTAAATGCTGAGATATGGACACATAATAACAGGGCTGCAGCTGTAGTTCATGTGACTGATGATTGCAGTGGGCGTGCTATCAAGGATTCTTCCCGTCTCTCTACAATGAGGGACTTGCTTTGCAATGTCCTTAGGGGTGACAGTGATCCAAAGACTGCACGAACAACACTTTCACCACCTGGAATCACAAATAGGGACCGAAGGTTGCATCAGATTATGTTTGCTGACAGGGACTATGTAAGGGTTGAAAAGGCAGGGAAAGGAGAAATCAGAGATAAGAGCTCATTTCCCCATGTAACTGTGTTAGATTGCATTGAGAAAGACTACACTGTTGTCACCATGAGGGCAAAAGATAGGCCAAAACTGTTGTTTGATATTGTTTGCACCTTAACAGACATGCAGTATGTAGTTTTTCATGGTGTAGTCCGCACAGATGGGACAGAAGCCTATCAGGTTAGATCCGCTAGGAATTTATTCTCAACTTCCCTTTTTTATCCCCATTTTTTAAATCTTGATGAAACTTGTTCCTCCCTTGTCTAGGAGTTTTACATTCGACATGTTGATGGTCTTCCCATAAGCTCAGAGGCTGAGCGAGAACGTCTTGTGCAGTGTCTTGAAGCAGCCATTGAAAGGCGAGTATCTGAGGTGTGTAGCAACCACCATGAACCACTAAACCTGTACTTCTAACAGGTCCTTTTCGGTTATATTTACGTGTTAAAGTAAAATGTTGGTGTGCAGGGGATGGAGCTGGAGTTATGCACCGAAGATAGGGTAGGACTCCTTTCAGAGATAACAAGGATATTCCGGGAGAACAGTTTATGCATCAAGAGAGCAGAAATATCAACGGAAGGGGGAAAGGCCAAAGACACTTTTTATGTCACTGATGTCACTGGGAACGCAGTTGACCCCAAGATCATCGATTCAATTCGCAGACAGATCGGCCAGACAGCACTTCAGGTGAAACACGACTCGAGGCTTCCACCGAAGGCCCCTCACCGGACAACGTTCGGGTTCCTCTTTGGGAATTTCTTTAAAGCTAGAACTTTTCAGGATTTTAAGTTGATCAGATCTTACTCTTAAAATCTTACCTTCCTATGTTCTCAGCTTTTAATCATCATCAGCCCAGTCAAAGCAAATGTAGATGTCAATCACACGGTAAATATGCATCTTCCTCCCATCAAGTGAAGAGGGGCGGGTAAATTCATCCTGCACATAGTTTCTTGTATATATGTGTACAAAAGTAGGTTACATGGGTCTTACGTGGGGTAATCTAGGTTCTCAAGTTCAATGAAAAAGAAATCTTTAGGTTGTACATGTGGAGTAAAGAGCAGCAGTTTTAGATAAATGTGGTTGTACATATGTATACAATGGTAGGAAAGATGTAACTATATGTAAATATCTGTGTAATTATATACTGTATTTCCTATGTAGAAATCGAGTTTAATTGGGTCTGCCTCAGAATGATATAATGGTTATCTAGGAAAATGCGATTTGTTCAGACGTTTCTGTGCTTGGGATCGTGGTTAACTCCATAAATGAAAAATAAGGCAAGAGGGTTTTAACCATATCAAAAAAGGAAAAAGAGGGTTCCAAAAAAGGGTAAACAAGATACTTTGACGACGATATTGATATGCATGCCTTAGTCATTCTTACCAAGCCTTGTATAACCAATTTTTCAATTGAATTTTAAAACTTAGATTCTATCATAAATAAATTATAGCCCATTATATTTAAATAAATTAAGCGAAAAAAATTTATTCACAAACATTCACCCAAGCCATTTGTTTATGGACAGGCGATGCCAATATGTCATCTACAACGAACAGGATTCGTAGGATGACGTTGCAACTTTCCTCTCTGGGTTTATTGTTTTGGGTATATTTATTAATGTTTTAAAGACGTTGGTCTAAGAGTTGGCAAAAAAGAAGGCATTAATGGGTCCGTTTAGCAAAGCGGTGGAGAAGTACTTATGGGCTTATTCACACAAGCCGAGACAAATATGTGGAGGATATTGTCTCGTTTTACGGAAAAACACTGTTGAACGTGCTTTTGGGGTGTTTGACCGCTTTGCCAAACACCCCCATTGTTCTAGTGAGAAAAATAAATCATGCTTAAGCAAGACGTTGGAAGATCAGTAGACCATGAAGCGCAAGAAATTGAAATGGAATAAAACAGGGAAAATGAGCATCATTATTTTGAATGAGTATTTAGCAACATCTACCAAATTTGGAGAGGGTCGCCATCTGTTTGATGAAGCCCCAAGCGGCAGCAGATTTGGCGGTTCGAATAAGCAGAGCTCTGATCTCCGCCTCAAACCACACCAAGCGAACGCGTTCATGGAGTCCTTCTCTCGAGCACATCCTCCACAATCTCGGTTGCCGCAGTCTTCTCTCTCCCTCGCTCGTCGCCTCTGTTATCGATCCCTTCCTTCTCAATCACCACTCGCTCGCTTTGGGCTTCTTCAACTGGGCATCCCAGCAACCTGGCTTCATACACACTCCCAGCACCTACCAATCCATTCTCAAATCCCTTTCTCTTTCCCGTCAATTCAGTGCCATCGATTCCCTCTTGAAACAGATTAAAGACCTGAAATTTTCTGTTGACCCTTCTGTTTACCGCTCCATAATTGCTTCACTGATCGTTGGAAAGAAGACCCACAATGCATTTTTAGTTTTTGGCCAAGTATCATATCTTATTCCGGAAATAGGAAGCGGGACGTGTAACTCGCTTTTGGCTGCTCTGGCATCTGATGGGTACTTGGACAGTGCAGAGTTCGTGTTTGGCGAAATGACTCACAGAAGCGTGCCTTTGAGTACTCTTGGTTTTGGGGTGTTTATATGGAAGCACTGTAAAACGGGCGAGTTGAAGAAAGCATTGAGCATATTAGATGAGGTTAAAAGATGCAGTTCATGCATTAATGGATCTGTGGTAGCTGTTCTGATCATCCACGGGCTCTGCCATGCATCAAGGGTCTCTGAGGCTTTCTGGATACTGGATGAACTGAGGAATAGGGGATGGAAATCTGATTTTATGGCGTATAGAATTATTGCGGTAGCATTTCAATCGATGGGAAATGTGGTTGATAAGGAAAAGGTTCTGAAAAAGAAGAGGAAATTAGGAGTGGCTCCAAGAGCTAATGATTACAAGGACATAATTTTTGCCCTGATCTCAGAGAGGCTAATCTCTGAAGCAAAAGAGTTGGGGGAAATAATTGTTAGTGGTAACTTTCCTATTGAGGATGACGTTCTTAATATATTGATAGGATCTGTTTCAACCATCGATCCTGATTCGGCAATTGTGTTTTTCAACTTCATGGTTGGAAAAGAGAAATTCCCATCTCTTTTGACTTTGAGTAATTTGGGTAGGAACCTGTTTAAGCATGGCAAGATTGATGAACTGCTGGAGGTATTCCAGGTTTTGAATTCTCACAACTGTTTTAAAGATTTAGGGAGTTACAATGCGATGTTGTCACTTTTATGCAAGGCTGGGAGAGTTAAAGAAGGCTATGGAGTTTTACAGGACATGAGGAAGAAAGGAATAGTCCCCGATGTCTCATCTTATAATTATTTGATAGAAGCGTGTTGTAAGCAGGATCTGCTGCGCCCTGCTAAAAAACTTTGGGATGAGATGTTTGCTAGTCACTGTTGTGGGGATTTGAAGACATACAATATCCTTGTACGAAAATTTTGTGAGGTAGGACAAATTGAAGAGGCTCAGAGGCTATTTTACCACATGTTGGGAAAAGAATTGGAACCCGATGCTGCAACTTATACTTGTCTTCTGGAAGGACTTTGCAAAGAAGCCAAGCTTGAAGCGGCTTTTGAGCTCTATAACAAGTCTATCGAACAAGACACTATGCTTGGTGGAAACATTTTGAATACTTTTATAGTATCCCTCTGCAATAAAGGTATCCTCAAAGAACAGTTGTTAGTGTCTTTAGATATTTGAAAGCTTACATGAATGTTAACATTGAGCATTTTTAATGCAGGACATCTTATGGCTGCTTCGAAATTTATTTGCAGTCTTGGTCCCGAAATGGGAGGCGCAGAATCGCATTTAATTTTGTTAAAATATTCAGCAGATGCAAGAGAGATCCCAATTGCCTTGGAGCACTTGAAATGGGTCAAAGAAAGGTCCCCCTGGGCGTTAAATGATATTCGTGCTGGACTTCTAGCATCTCTTTCTTCTGTTTCATGTTCACAGTCAATAGTACAGTTTCTTCATATGATACCACATACATGAGTATGGGGGATGATTCATCGCCGCATAAGTTTTCGTGCTATAATCATATGATTTAGTTCTCATGATATGGAATTCATTGAATCCTTCGTGCTTCTTAAAGCAGCATTGGTTTTAATATGGCATTTTCATATTGGGTACGAGACTTGTTTGTATTAGTATTGGAGAAACACGCATGTACAAGTTTAAATAAAACATATCTCACGTATTTACCTCGTAAGCCGTTATATAAAGATAACAATGGATTCTTTCTAAGTCTAATGCGGTCCTGTTGTTCTTTGGACTGGGGGAATTTTTCTTTCAAGTCTAATGCGGTCCTGTCGTTCTTTGGACTGGGGGAATTTACCCCGAATGATTGTGATAGGATTCTAGAATTAGGGAGTTAATTATTTGACCAAATTTTTTATTAATTATGTATTTATTTATTAATTATGTAGTGGGCCAGTTATTGAGTTGTCATAGAGTCAGTTAGAGAGAAATAAGGGGATCATGGGCTGTCCACTAGGTTGGTTACTTAGAGACAGTTGCATCTTTTCCTTAATAAATATGCTAGGTTGTATTCAAGTTAGGGACACCGATGAATTGAATGAAAGTATTATTTTGAGTATTGGAGATCCTCCTTTACTTTAGGCTTCTATTATCTCCCATTAAGTGAGATGCTTGCTTAATGAGAGAAACTAGGAGAGACTGATGGGTTCCTAGATCCTGGGGTCTCATCTGATTGACCTATAACAAAGCAAAGCTTAGCTTAAGTTGAAGCGTTAAAGAACCAATTAGATGTCATAGTGAAAGTAATGTCTAAATTCGGGCAATAGCTAGGGTTCAAGCAAAGGGGTGCTCAGTCGTGCTTATGAGACTGAAGGGTAGAGATTTGAGCCTCGACCCGTGATATATTTAATCATTGCTCGAGAGAATGGGTCGATCAGGGACTAATTGATGGAACAAGTGAGACCTGTTGATTACGTCAATTTACAACTAAAGAGGCAAAAGGGCGGTGACAATGGTTCTATCTATATGCTTATATCTGAACAACCAATGTTAAGCCATCTGCTTTTCCCTCTTGACACAAACCATTGCTCATGCGCCCAAAACAATAAAGGGTCGTTGCCGCCCACGTATATACACTCATGAATCACTGTACAGTGTACACACTAGTAAACGCCAAATGGGTTTTCAACAAGGAATCCTATTTTGTAATAATAAAAACCATATGTGCCAAAAAAATTGATAGCTATGCTCTAGCGGACTGTACATCTAACCCCGCCGCTTTATCAAATATAAGGGGCTTTTCATAGAAAAGGAAAAAGAAATTGAAAAATTTTACAACTAATCTACAGGCAATTATCAATCAATCTTCTGGGCGTTGAATCTCACCCATCATGATCCGGTTGCTAGAGACCTTGAAACCAAGAAGAGAAGGATCTATCTGTTTTCCTTTTTTCCCCTTCTTTTTGGTGCCCCGAGACGCTTGGGATCCACCATCAGATGAATCTGCAGCAGCTCCTCCACTGGTTGCGTCCATTTCATGAAGAACTGGCTTTTTAAGCATGTCTATAAAGGAGGTCTCAGAGACTGCACCATCGCTACTGGAGGAAGTCCTCCTAAACCGCACCTCTTTTCTACCAGAAGCCTGAGCATCAGCCACGGTATTGAGTGACAAGTTTCCTGAAGGCTCTCTTCTCCCTGATGGAGAACTCATTATTTCAGTTTCACAGGTATCAATCAGAAAAGAAATGGAGAAAATAGTGAAGAATAGCACATACCATCACTGGCATGAGGTACAGATGATTGGTCTAACTGAACATCCGGGGAAGATAAAACACAAGATATAGGAGGGCGCTTTTGGAAATGACTATCAAGTACTTTTGTTGAAGGAGATATCCTGTAACATGGACGCAATCAAACTTTCGTCACTAGTAGGCCAACAAAAAATTCTCACAAGAGCGTAAAGCCATTTATTACAACATTAACTTGATCCTTAAACAATTCCTTCTACACATGCAGCACAAAGATCACTTCGCGAACAGTAGAGAACTCTGAATTCGGTCATCATCAATAAGGATACAGAAAATGATGAGATAATGGTTTATAGAGCCCCCACTTTGCTCTTTTTAGGAGGGGTCAGTATGAGAAGTGGAAAGTCTAAGCAACTACTGCTTTCAAAATTCAGATGATATAGTAGTTAGTATGTAAAATCCTTCACAATTGCATTCCTAAATTTACTAATGGCTAAATTGCATCAATTAAGAATAACAAAAAAGCAAGTGGCTGAATTAGAAATTGAATGCAATTCTTAGTGATAAGCCAATAGACAGACAAAACAAGTACTGAAATAAATTTAATTGGAATGTAAAGCATTTTTGTCAGTAGTCATAGAACATCACCTGTCATTAGGAATCTCGTTTCCATGTAAATTATTCAAACCCATCTCACGATTGTATGAGCCCCCATCGCTGCCTGCAGTGTTCATGCTCAACAATGGTGAGATATATGCTATTTACTAAAGTTTGCAGTGTATGGTGGAGAAATTACCTGCACTGCATAGTGAACTATGCCTGCTATGGGTAGTAGCTGGCAATTCAATGGTATTCATGGTGCTCTCTAATGCCTCTGACAAGTCTGCAATACCGGAAATTGATGTTTTCATTGTTCCTGCAAACTCATGCCTCTGACCCTTATTTGCATCCAATTCGAGTAAATCTTTCTCCATAGTTGATTTACCAATCAAGAGTGGGTTTCTGTAACTGGGATGTATAGTATCTTTATTAGCAGATAAGAATGATTGTTCTTCCACTATCAATCCAGATCTAGATTGAATAGGCAATTTTTCGTTGTCCCTTAAGTTGTCAGTCATGTGCATGATGAGATGATCCTGTATTTGGGCTGTGGAATTGACGCTTTCAGGCCTTTCTCCAAATGGATCATTCAAATGGACTTGCTGCTCGTGTGAAAGCTCAAAAGGATAATTTACTGTGTTAGAATCACAAAAATGCCAAGAGTTGTCCTGACTTCTTGATGAAAGATGCCAGTGATCAGCATTTGATGATTGTGTGGATTGAAGACCAAGTTTTTGATGAAGCAGATCCATTAAACCTCGTGCAGAACTCTCATCACGTGCTCCAGTAGATGTAGAAATGTTTAGATCAGCTGATGAAATGGTACCCCCTAACTCTATTCTCAGTCTCCCAGCTTCAAGATGTTGTAAATGAACCCGAGGGTCAGTCCAACTATGTTCCAGATGACCATTGTTACCAGAAACAGAACTCTTGAATGCATCCGGGTGACGAGCAAAGAGTTCATCAGATACTTGTGGATGTTGAGAGGATAAAGAACTAAATTGATCAGTGGGGTGCATATAGCGAAGTTGTTCTTGCAGATCCATTCCTTGGACAGAAGCATTTACACCATCAAAATTCATTGCAGGAACACCAGCAGAAACTGTTGGAGACCTCTCAAACATCAAAGAACTAGGCTCATAGAACCCTCTATGGTTCTGCTCAGCAAGATTCCTGCTCAGATAGTTTAAATGTTTGTCTTGAGTCAAGAGTCCATGCTGTGTTTGGTGAATATCAGAAGAACTATAACCTGCAGTGGGAGTAAGTTGATGGGATGAAGAATTTCTTAATAGATGTCCAGTTTCATTGATTGGCCACGACCTTCCAAATTGTTGTTCCCCCTCCAATCCTAACTGTTGTCTCAGTGCCATAGATAGCTGTTGCGCTTGCAACTGTTCTTGCTGAAAATGAAGCTGTTGTTCAGAGGGCAGTATATTCCCATGTCTTGCTTGCAACAAGAGATCCGACAAGTCTGATTGCCTTCCTTGGACAGCACTGATACCCATGTTTGCTTGGATAATCTGCTCCAGCGACGGATCAAGGTGCCTTAAGGAATGAGGATTCTGCTGCAAGTCGTGCAATACCTGCCTCCTCAATTGAACCTGATCGAACAGATCATCCCTCATAAGATCAAGTTTTGACTGCCTGAAATTAGAATCAGGTACCTGCTGATGCATAAATTGTTTTAGAAGCAACTGCTGAACTTGTGATTGCTGCTGCAATTTCATTTGTTGGAGAAGTTGTTGTTGGTGCATCTCATGCTGTTGTCGAAGCTCGAGCTGGCGTTGCTGTTCAATCTGAAGTCCCATAAGATGTTCATAATCTGATCCTGAATTCGGGATCATCTGCTGAACATTACTGTTCCTGCTCTGAGAAAGTGAAAGGTTTGGAAATCTCTCTAAGTCTGGCACAGTATGATGGGAAGCAAGATGAGAAAGTCCACTGTTCTGCTGTTGAAGACGTTCCTTATGCAGCTTCTGCAACATGAGATGCTCTGCCCTATCAAGATTATTAAATTTTGGTCCCATGTGGGACAAGTAGTTATCTTCTAGCGAACCTACACGAGCATTGGGATTAAATTGCCTGTTTATCCCATATTCATCAGACCATGTGTCCCTGAATGAAGGACGGCCAGCCACACCACCAAGAGAGCCTTGATCAACAAAAGGGGCGTCTCTATCAAGCAATGGATCCAGGAGATGACTCTCATCACCTAATCTTGAAGATACATTGGAAGATTGTGCACGCCTTAAATGAGAACCATCTATGAGCTCAGACATCAATAGGCCGAAGGGATGCAACTTATCAGCCTCATTATGTGTATCACTCACTGAAACTTCAGTTGCAACCATTTTGCCAGAAGGATGGGTATATGTAGTGTGGATATCAGCAGGCCTTGTCAGAGAGTTGCCATTGCTGCTTCCAGCCATTTTGGATAAGATGTCTACATAAAGAAATAAATATGCATGCTGATTAGAAACAAATACATAAATATATAAATCCATAGATTGATCATAGATTAGTTAACGAATGGCTATAGCAAAGGCAAAATGAGAAAACAATCACTTACTGTTATCTTGCTCCACAAAATTTGAGAAGGACGGATCATCAGAGAACTTGGTTTCAGAGCAGAAACTTTGATTAGGCATTTGGGAATGAACACCAACACTCAAGGTAACATCAGATTGAGATGAAACCCAAGATTGATCGTCTATAATGGTAGACTCATCATATTCAGGAGGATATGCATTTAGTTGTTGGTTCCTTCCACTGGTATCAGAAAGTTCTGATTGAGGAATCAGGTTACCCCCAGAATTGGATCCAGATTTTAGTTTAAGATGAGGCATAACATCACCAAGTTCTTGAAAGGGTGATCCTTCAGGAGCATTTGACAATCGAACTGGTAAATCTGTCCCAAAAAAGCCTTGTTCAAACCATAAAATGATGTCAATCCCAAGAAAGGGTCCTTGAATTACTCCTTGAGGATCAAGATAGCACAAACTTAACTCCTCCAAAGGGGCACCGATCTCAAATGAATGTGTTCTCTCATTAGTTTTTATGTCTTGCTCATTAGTTCTTGGCATTTGCTGTAGAGATGAAAATTCAAAAAGTGAACGAGAATCATTAGGAAGGTTGCTACTCGTATTTGTAGCAGCAGTTGACTCAATAAGATCCTGATTGGCATGGTTCTGAAGGGCAGAAGCTTGCCCCTGCTGGTTTTCACAAGTTCCTGGTTCAGAAACATTGTTACCAAGGGCACCAGACTCTCCAGTGCTGCTGGCAAGGTTCTCATCTCTTCCATGGACATCAATTGTTGCAACATTCTTCTGGCTTCCTTCTTTAAAAGTCGCAATTTCTGAAAGAGCACAGTGATCTTGTAAACAATGTTTATTTGAAACTAAATGGAACTTCATCTGATTAAAACAATGACAAGGATAAGATAATTTACTCACCAATTTTTCTTAATGAAGCACCAGCTTTTGAAGGTCCACCGATAAAATCACCAGCACCATTTATGACATCAGATCCTGATATAACCCCTCCTCCTGTGCCAATTGAAGTAGCGAGTTTTCCTTCCCTTGCAGTTTCATCAATACCTGAAGAAAACCAGAGTCTCAATCAAAAAGGTTTCAGTTATCCAATGTCCCCAAAGAGACTCAAAGGCTTAAAGTTGACTGATCAGGACTGACAAATAATTTATCACCTGTTTTACCATCATTTGACCCTCTATCCTTGCCTCTCAAGGAGTGGCTTGAGACTTCACTGCTAGTAATTTTCCCCTTCAATATATCTCCAAGGACAGCCTGAGATCATTATACAGAACTTAAGAATAACATGGTATAGTTGCTAGAGACACTTTAAGCAGCTGTTCAAGTACACACATGAAAGTTAAATGGGTTGAATCAAAAGACACAGAAAAATTTCCCATGTCTTCAATGTTCAAAATTCATTAAATCAATAGCAGCAATTCATTCCACATACCTCTTCCTCAGAAGCTGGAGCAACAAAAGCCAATGGTTCTATAGCGCCAAGCTGAGTTACAGTTGGAGTATGCTCCATGCCAGCTGGCATAACGTCAACAGTAAGATCAATCTTTTGTTTACGATACATGTCTAGGAGCTTACCCCTAGGATAGGAATATAAATCAGAATCAAGGCTAGGCTTTCCCAATATGACTTTATTCTTATCCATAAGAGCAGGCCCAATGCTAGAGCTCAAGATAGGTCCTCCAATTTGTAGGTTCCCATTGATACTGGCCCTTCCTCGCCCAGGAGCAAATCGCACATTGGAAGCCTCTGTACGTCCTTTTTCAAGGCCAAATCCAGGAGCAGCACGGTATGGGGCCACAGCACCCACTTGAGCTTCCATTCGATGGCGTGGTCTCCATTTATCACGAGATTCAGTGTCACGTTCAGAGCCTGCCCGGTTAATAACACCAGAGGATTGTTTTTCAGCATCTTCCTTCTCAACATCATTCCTTTTATCACTTCGTAAATCCTTCTCCTTATCTTCAGGTCCCCATCTTGATGACCACTTGTTCTCTCTTCGAGACTCATGGCTAGAACCCCGGCTATCATGCCAACGGTCAGAAGACAATGCTCTATTATCAGGTGTTGAGGAGATTTCTGAGCGACGATCTTCTTTTCTGCGATCTCTTCTCCCAAGTAAGCTTGTTTCCCTCTCCTCTTCACGCCAACGGCGACTAATGTCAACATCTGGCACAGTCCTCCTCCAATCTTTCTTGTCTTGAGACCCATCCAAGCGCCAACTATCTTTCAGTATGGGATCAGTAGTGTTCCCCTGGAAAAAAGAACCGAGCAGATCATCACTCTAATCAATTTTCACGGTGGAACAAGAAAATATGAAAAGTGAAAGGATAAGAGACATATAACAGAAAAAACACTTCTTCTAATTTAAAAACATAAATAAATCTAAAATAAACTATTCTGTAACAAATGAAATAAGTAAAAATAAAATAAAATAAACCCCCTGCACAATTGTGAGAATGTAAGAGAACATGACCAAATAACTATTGAATGGTACTAGTTCCTCCAAGAAACAGAGAGACTTCTTTGCTGTCTAGATTCCTCCTTTTTGTTTAGAGAAGGGCAGAATCTTCACACTTAACAAAAAATAGAAAATAATAAAAATGCATAGTAGCTCCAATAATGGTGATCAAGAACATCTAAATCAATACTGCTAGCTCTAAGAACAATAAATATTTCATACTTTATGACAGTCAAGTCATGAAACGCCATTATCCTCTGGAAGAATCTACAAAATTTGAAAAATCAAAGTGCAGATGCACTATGAGTAGTGAAGTTTTACAACACATTAGAACCCTTGAAATTTGCAATCAGTAAGCACCAAACCCAAAACTCATCACAATACACCAAGGCCATAACCAATTCCCTTTCACAGATGTATTGCTCATTGACTTACCCACTATGAGAAAGAAGGGGAGAAGGGGGATCAAATATTCAAATAATATGTGCATGATTAAATCAAGTTGTCAGCTACAGGTCTGCTGCTCTTGTGGAATTCAGCTTCACAATACTGTCAACTACCCCCAATAAATTGATATTCAAGCCAAGACGTGAAATGCATTTCAGAAACTACCACAAAAGTTAGTCAGAGGATAGTAAAAAAACTGCACAAGCACAAGATCCAAGATCAGATCTTCAGTCTCCAGAACAATAATTAATTGTAATATAGAGCCTCAACCAGCAAATAAATTAAGTGAAAAGGCAATTAAACTTCAGACACAATTTCAGACAATCCAAAAGAGTGGGTGTAACGTACCACCACAGTGTTGGTAGATGATACCCTAGCGTCAATGGGTTTGGAGTAGAGCCATTGTGGAGATAAGGGTATGCTGTTATCAGATGACATTTGATCTGGAAGAAAAATCAATTATGATCAAATCCTCTTCACCTAATACGCATAATGAGAGAAATGCAACTAAATTGTTTATTTACAGCTAAGGTACGCTTTCAAAGGGTTAACAGGTACCTTTCAAATCATCGAGTACGCCAGCAATACATTTCTCCCCACTATGCCCTCCCAATGCTTCATCTGACCCATAAAAAAAGCCAAATGTTGAGCATGCAAACAGAGAAATAAATCAGAAAAGTAGGATTCACGATATTAATAAACTTAACCTAATGAACTAAAAATGTCAAGAGAAACGCCAGCATTACCGATTACATAATTCCAGGAAAACTAAAATAATCAACTAAATTCATGAAAGCGTGTAAATCAATCTATCATTCTGACTTCCCTGCTGCTGAAAATAGCGCGCGCACCCCCCCCCAAAAAAACACAACTGAAATAGTAAGCTCTGAAAGAAGATAACTTTAAAATAAGAGGCGAACAGATTAATCTTCACAACTTAATGGATAAGAGCAAAATCACTCCCAGACAACCCATGACCATTAATAAATCACCACATCGATGAAATAAAATATGCATCAAATCCAATTTAAGACATTAAGCACACTGAGCCAGCTAAAACGAGGCTAACAGGGATCGAGAGACACTTCAATCCTCAGTCCAAGGTAGAAGTCAACCTGGAAAATACATATGGGAAAGCCATACAATATTCAACCTAGCAGGAATAAACAAGTCCTTCATATGATTTATACATATAATACATGATTGATTTAGATTCAGCGGATCCAGTCGAGCAACAAGTTTCAAACAAGCAAATATTACAATGAAGATTGCAACAGATGTGATTTGATGGGGAAAACAGCTTTGCGAAGAAAATTACCTTTGACGGTAAAGGGTCCATCGCTAGTTTTGGAGAAGAGATCGTCGGGAAGATTGACCTTTCCGTCAGACATCGTCGCTAAGTGCAATATTGCTGAAATTCTGAGACTAAGATCCGAAAGAATAGAAAGATTGAGCTTGAATGCGACGAGAGGAGTAAAATGGAGCTGGGATTGGTAGCAGGATAGTAGCTTCAAGTCTGAGAGGAATCAAAAGGACAGAGCAGTAGGGTTTGTCAATAGCTGGATATGAGTCGGAGAATATGAACGGCTCGGAAGAACAGAGGGATAGAGAGATAGAGGGGGCAACGGCAAGAGGTAAGGGTTTGAGTCAGAACAGCCACAACGAGTGTGTTTTTTTTTTTTTTCGGGGCGCATGGATAATATATACCGTTTCTCTGTTTCTCCCCTCTAATGTTTGGGGCAAGCATACCTCACCCGTAATTCATGAAATTTATTCCGGGGAAAATTAATCGATGAAGTAGAAGAAATAAATATTTATTGTGAGTGATCATAAAAATTTTAATTAATTTCCACTTTCCTTCCTAAGTTCTCTCTGCACTTTATTTTTAAATTAATACACAATTTTTAATTTTACCAAATTAAACATAATTTTCTCAATTTTTATTGGAAAAAATACCCTTTGTTCAGCTTTTCAAAATTATACAATTTTAAAACTTAACACAAACTTTAATTAAAAATTATATAATTTTAATGAAACATAATATCTTTTATAATTTATTGTATATGTTTAATAAAAGTTATATAAGTCTAGAAAGTGAAACTAAAATTTAGGCAGCTTACAATAATTTAATGAAAGTTTGTATGATTTATTTTTAATTCCAAGAAATTTATGTGAGTTAAAAAATGCATCTAGTGTTAATAAAATTAAAAAGTCTGGATATTATATTATATTTATATTTTATTTTTCTGAAAAAATTAAATTGGTATTAGCTTTAATAATATGAATAAAGTTAGTTGGTGTTATGATGATTAATTAAATGATATATTGATTGCATGGATATAAAATTTGATGAAAAATAAAAATTAACAAAAAAGATACAATAATGTCACATGTAAATTATTGATAGTTTTAATTTGAATTGTAGTTATTTTTAAATTTTAAATGGTAAATGATGTAAAAGGTTCAGTTATGGGTAATTTAATAATTTTAAATTTACATTTTAAGGTTTATTCCTTCTAAGTAATTATCATTTTAATGATAAATATTATTTACTCTTGATCATTTATTTTAATTTTCCTTTTTATTTTATGTTGAGGGTTTGGGTGGTAAAAAGTTGTAAATTTAAATATCGCAGTGGATAAAAAAAATTTGTTGGTGGGCAACTTTTATAAACATTCTTTGAAATTTGATGTATATTTTAACCCTTAACGCGATCGCTTAACCCAACTCATTTGTGGAAAAAAAGAGTTCGACTATTTGTGATGTTTTCATGGTCCTTTTATCGAGTGTGGTAAGCGTGAACTTACATATAAATTGTATAACCTAACACAGAAAACTAGATATTAAATGAAAATATTAAAAATTAACAATCATTTACAGTTAGATTTTGATCTTTTATCTTGGTCAGTCAGTGTTATCTTTACATGAAAGCTTACTAATTACAATTTAATTGAAAAACCTAAGAAGCATCACTGTACTTTCACAATACATGCCATTTTTCACCTGGATTTGGTTTAAAATATGTGTCATTCGCTGATATTTATTTAATATTTTCCATTTTATCCTCCTATACAGTTAACTAGCCAAACCTTAGTTAATAACTTACTTTGTCCATATGCATATCCAAATCTGAATCAATATAATGAATTAAAGTGGAAAATGGAACGGAACCAGTCAATATTTGAATTTTTGTTAGTGTGTAAGCACTCATGTTTAATGTTTGATGGCATTTTAAACAAAAGTGTTTCAATAAAAAGATTAACTTACTTAAAAAGGTGATAAGCGGAAATATGCCACTTACTAAAATGGTAACTGATTTTTGAACAGATGTCACTGGTATTGGTTAGTGATAGCTAGGGGTGAACAACGGGCGGGTGGGCTAGCCCGTGTCCCAACCCGTAGCCCGCCCGTTTAAAGTTACACGGGTACGGGCCTCAACCCGTTTAACCATTGTTAAACGGGCTACATATACACGGGCGGGTTTTTACGAGTAATGGGCAGCCCGTTTAATGCATGTTAAAAAAAGGAAAAAAACAGTTTGATCCCATCATGATTCATGAGTAACATACCATTCCAACACATAAAGGATTAGTTGAGGAGTTGTGTGAGAGGATAAATGGAAGATTAACACCGAGGCTCAAGCACCGGTAATAATAGGAAGCAACCATATGGACAAACGATATTAGGCCAGGAGAGTATAAAAAATGTGAAAAGCCTAAAAAGGGCAACAATGCAACAAAAAAACGAAGGGAAGAAAGATAAAAACTTTAAACCCATAACTCCCTTATTAAATTAACACAATAAATATTAAACAATGAAGTAAGAGAAACAAAAAAAAAGGGGGAGGGGGTTACCATGAAGGATTCCTTTCCCCTTTGTTTCAAATAAAATCTTCAACAGCTTCTTGTTCAGACTGTTGTCGCCCATAAGAATATTACATGTAGTAAGTATTACACTTGACTCGGCTGTTCCAACCACAAGAACAATCAAACTCATTTCCAAATCTTGACGGACTTGTCATGGCTTGCAGAAGCAACCACCCTGACACTGGTGATTGTATCACACACTTATGAGCTGAGTTGGTATTGTCATGCATTTATTCTCTGCCATGTTCCATAGCTCCAATGACTGCAATCCATAAATGATTCATAGGAAACCGTTAATGTTAATAGCCATTTATTCTTTGCCCATCCCCATCTTTCACCCACTTAAAGTTAATAGCCTGTATCTTACTTGTTCTAAGGAAAAGGATAGGCGAACTTTAAAATTGAAAAAAGAAAACCGTAAAATATCAAAAATGAAAAGTAAACCCAAAAGAAAAAGAAAAGAACTCATTCATACAACTTGAAAATTGACATGGTCAAGCATACCTGGTAACATCCAATAACCAAGAGAG
This sequence comes from Vachellia pachyceras, assembly GCA_025593235.1. Classification (NCBI taxonomy): domain Eukaryota; kingdom Viridiplantae; phylum Streptophyta; class Magnoliopsida; order Fabales; family Fabaceae; genus Vachellia; species Vachellia pachyceras. Next base: position 12,877 of record JANTPZ010121965.1, on the reverse strand, counting down.
TAGAGTAGCTTGGGTGAATAATCAAAATCTGCACAACATCAAAATATACTAAGAATAATCTCATAATGCAGTAAATGCACACAAATGTGACATAATTCTTCCGTAATGTTCAACATCAAACAATCAACATGAAATAGCATAAGTTCATAAAGATCCACATTCCATAATAAAACAAATGTGGTAAAACCTTTTGTTTACCTAAACCAGAATAACATATTACATCATTATAGGTCATAATTCAGCAAATGCATACGTTAAAACAAACGATATTAATAGAGGAATGGATTGTAGTGTAGGTCTGATTCATGAGTTTAATACTGTAAGTTCCTGGCAGTAAAGAAACCATAATAATTACACAACAAAATCTATAATGGGAGTACCTTCTGTATCTGGTTACCTTCATGCTTAAGATTATGAATGTGCTGAGTTATCCCAATTTTCAGTCTCTCATTCTGGAGGAAGGAGTGGGAAAAGGGTATAATTTCCAAAGATTGCCTAGTAGAAGGCTTCACATCTGTAAATGAGGTTTTTCTTAACCTTCTGAAATAAATTTGGTCCTGCTTTCTCTAACTTTGGCAGATGAAATATTTTAACATGAAAACGATAAAGAGAAACAGAGAATCCTTATGTAATTTTAATTGGTTCACAAACTCAGTATCAATTTGACAAAATCCACAAAAAAGGACACTATTATTCAAGAATATATGTACATATAAATGTGATTCACAGAGACCAAAACCAGGGTCTTTGCTTTACCATTACTATCATTTTTTGGTCCAGCTGATCAACAGGCAAATTTCCGCAAGGAAAAATAAATGGAAATTGGCAATAAAAGGATTGCTCAAATTAAAGAACACATAGCAAGTGTGTGTTTGTTTCTGTGCGTTGTGTTGTGTTTATAGCCAAGATCGAGAACCTCAAGACATTATCCACCTCCACAAACACAATGGCCTTGTTTGGCAACAAGGTGCTTATACCCATAAGTACGTTTAACAGTGTTTTTCCGTAAAACGAGACAATCTCCTCCACATATTTGCTTCGGCTTGTGTGAATAAGCCCATAAGTACTTCTCCACCACTTTGCCAAACGGACCCAATGACTAAATAATCCTAACCTTGTCAAGAGAAACGTTTGTCTGGTTGTGGTTGAAATCGAAGACAAGACACAGCTCCGATCTCAAGGACGCAGCCGACCATCGTATCAATCGAGCACTTGAGCTGAAGAGCAGATTGTCGAAGACGGCGAGAAATAGATAGGGTCACGGATGTTAGATTGAGGGAGCTAGGGTTGGGTAGGTAAATGAATGAGAACGAGATTAGAGAATAAGAGAACAGTTGAGCCGAGAGTCAACTAGTGAAAATGAGACGTAGAGCACCAGCCAGAGCCCACACTACTCAGCCACCCTCACATGGTCAGCCCAACAAGGGAAATTTAAAAAAAAATAAAATATATATATACGGGCGGTACGGACAACCCATACCCTAACCCATAGCCCGCCCGTTTTATAAATAAACGGGCGAGTTTTAGCCCGCCACGGGCAGGCCCAATGCTGGCAATTTCCACCGGGTCTGGGCGGGTTATGCGGGCCACGAGCTTTGTGCTCTCCCCTAATGATAGCTTGTGTGGTGTGAACAGACCTGTCAATATTAACGGTGAGAACTGAAGTGAATAATGATGTTTAACATAGTGCATGTTTATGAAATCTTTCTCCCAACGATGTACGCAAGCTAAGATAAAAATCATCTTAAGATCCGTAAAAAGCATCTTGAAATTCGTAAATTCTTCTTGGATTCTGTAAATTCTTCTCGGAATCCGTAAACTCCTTTCTCCCCACGGATTCCCAAACACACATAATAAGTAAAAGTACAAATAAACCTTTACATATGCAAATTATAAACTAATAGCTAACTGCATAATCTAATCAAACATAATAATAGCATCTCATTCATATTTTCTAAAATGTATCATTTATAGGATAGAATATACTATCAATCTCAAATCACATTACATATTCTCAACACAAACTATCAGGACCCGTTTGGTATGCATAATTCATTTTGATGGATATAAAAATTAATATGGAAATGGAAATAGATATGACAATGATGTAATGTAAATGAGAGTTATATGAAAAGAAAGGCCCTCTAAATTAAAAAATCTTAACATGTTTTTTATTTTTTTAATTGGAACCCATGCTCACAGCTCGTAAAGGCTGTCAGATACTATAATTGTTCATGGCAACCATCATAGGCGAATGGAAAATAAGCCAAATCCACTGTCACTCAATCCATAAACAATCTAAACCCACTATATCTCAATCAAAAAAATACCGTCGATCAAGCTTTGTTCAAAATCATCATTCCTGGCATTGCTAGAGTTCATAATCGTTAATGAACCCATTGAACAATCTTCGTTAAGCGTTATTCAAAATGGAAGGAGGAAAGAAATCATCGTTGCTAGAGTTCTCAGTTGTTGGACAAAGAAGACGAAGCCATTGGAATAGGAGGAAAAATCATTGTTGTTGGAGTTCGCCATTGTTGGAGCTTTGTTCGTTGTTGTTGGACAAAGCAGACGAAGCTATCAAAATCGAATGAGGATCATCGTCGCCATTGGAGTTTTTCATCATTGTGATGGATGACAAACCAGGATGAAGAAGGGCAAACCATTGTCATCATTAGAGGTTGCCATTGTCGTTGTTGGAGGAGACCCCTATCGCATCACACACCTTGATCGGTGGAGGCAATGTCGTTTTCCATTAATGTTATCGCCAATGGTGGGGTGGACAGCTTTTCGTCACTGCCATTGTGAGGTGAGACGGGCTAAAAGATGAAGTATAATATGGTAAAATGGAGAGAGCTGTGCATGGAATTAGAAAACTGAACTTCTTTGATGGAAATGATCTCCACGCTCTCTTTATTGTTCAAAAAAAACATTGTGTTAAAAATCAATTCAATTTCCATCTCCATATGTTCCAATTCTATTGCACCAAACCCACCCTCAGAAAAGGGTATAATACTGACTTGTTTAGTTATTTTTACAACCAACGAAACATCAAGTCAAACACGGGTGGTGTAGCCGATTTAGCATGGAACGTCTAAAAGCTGGGCCGTGAGTTTAAACAAAAGCATTAGCTAAGTAAAATAATAAATAATTTAATAATAATATATTTAGTTTTCTCAATCTTGTATTATCCGACTATTGTATTAAACGCAAGAACTGCTATAATTTTATTCGTACATCTTCATAGGATGTTGTGAACCTGTAGATAGCGTAATCCGTATAATTAAATAGCGGCGTGTTAGTTACCAGCGAGCCTGTCCCTAGCATGCTCCTTAACACACAGTAGTGCAGCTCATATAATTGAAGGGTACGGGCGGCCAGCAAACACGTGGCTTGATTAATAGGGGTCTAGGCCAGCTTAGCAAAATGGGGTGTCCACGCTTAAATTCAAATCATGTCGTAACCGTAATTGCCACATGGACCAGTTGACTTTATTCTGAGAAATTGACAAAGTAAAATAAATTATTTTAAGATATTTATTTATATGTATAATTGAATTATTTATCAATTTATATTTAGGAAAATTGGTTTAGAGAAGAATTATAAATATAAATAAAATATTTTAAAGAAATTCATTTTGCTTCTTCAATCTCTTTACAAAATATGAACCGGCTCTTACATTAAAGATAAGAAGTACTACTCACCGAGGGTTCAACCCTTGCATTAGCCAATACTTGATACGTCCGCCATGTATAAGGTGGTTTGATAAAAGAGTGACATGGCAACAGAATCTAACACAAACATACGCAGCACCTCGACAAACAAAGATTCAAGCCAATTCGATCAGTCCCATTGTTGGGAGCCCCTCTGTGGGTGAAAATGATTGATCCTGCCAATAACATGTTTCAGAGATGGTTTCTGATCCTTCACTCTTTTTTCCATGAAAACTAAAGAAAATAATTAACTGATATATTTATTATTTTTCATCTAAATCAAGTATTTTAGAATATATTTTATAATAAAGCGATCCATTCAGTTTTCTTACTTTCTAAAAAAAATCAACTAATTCCTGTATTAAGAACCGGACGTAATATTAGTATAATTTAATTAAAACCAGTTCATGGAGAAAAAATCTCCCACGCAAGGAAAGAAGGAACTAATAGAAGCATCAGGACCTGAAGGGAACGCAGAAATGAGAAATCAGCAAAGCACGAGAGGCATTTTCTTCCAAATATGCACTTGACTAAGAGTTGGAGCGTTTCTCTATTCCATGAGCTAGCAGCAACCTCTATAGTTAGAAGTTTCAACCTCAAGATGCAGAGAGCAGCCAACACGCCACTGCCCTGATTGTTCTATTTCAGCTGAAACACAATAGCTGACTTTAACTGATCGTGGCCATTAATCTGAGGAGCTCATCCTCATCTGATATGTTGTTTTTAGCAAGAAGGGCGATCTATCCTTTACTTGTTGGCCAAAGCTTATGTTTGGGAAAACTTTTTCTCAAATATGCATGCAAGTCAAGATAAAAAATATCTCGAAATTCATAAAATTATTTTGAAATCCGTAAATTTCTTTCTCCCAACGGATTCCCAAACGTGTCAACATCAGAAAATTTTTTCTGATCACGTACATCCCTCTTTTAAAGTCAATCAATCATGTTTGAAAAACGTTAGCTCTGAAGATTCAAACCTTTAAAGCCTTGAATGCTTTTGGAAGGTGACATGTGCAAAAGCCCCAAAAGGTCATACCATTCTTTATAAACAGAAGGCCGGTGATATTCTAAACATCCTGCATATAAAAAAATTGTAACATATGAGGAAATATAAGCACTTAAATAACTTTTAAAGAATATTTTTTGTCTTTTTTTACCTAAAAATGGTTTTACATAATATATTTTAGAAAATAACTTCTAAAAATATTGTAGAGAATAATTTTTAGAAAATTATGGTTTTCACCCTCAAACCATAATTTCAAGGGCTAAAAATTATTCTGAAGAATGTGAAATATTTATTTGACTTATATAAAACCATGATTTCGAGGGTTAAAAGCTATTTTATATTTTATTGAAGTGTTTATCTTTTTTTTAAATTATGATTTGTCTGTGCACAACAAGTTAAAACAATTTTAAGGTAGATGTAGCAGCAAGTCGGGTTCAACCTCGTTGTTGGTAGGTCGGTCCTCTTATTTATCAAACCTTGCCCCCTTTACCTTATCGATATTTTACCTATATTAGTGGGCGATTTTCTTTAACACACTTCCCATCCTCAAATTCACATGCTAATGCCCCGTTTGGTATGCGGAACTGATTTTGATGGAATTGGAAGTGGAACTGGAAGTGGAAGTGGGATTAAAAGTATGTTTGGTATGCTAGAAGAAGTGGGGTATTATTTTATTTTAATATTTATATTTATAGTGTGAAAAGACTTATATACCCTCTATCACAAAAAAAAAATTCTCTTCAAAATTCTCCGTCTTGCTATTGTCCCTAGTACGACCATTCACAGCCATCATCGTGCCACCCTTCTCCATCGCCTACCACCATTAATGCTAAAAAATGGAGTCAGGTGCCTTAGATTTAAGATGGTTGAAGTCAGCGTTGAAGCTTTCCTTCCCTTTCTTTCCTTTTGGCTTCTAGTATCCCTCGTCGCCACCGTGGCCCTTTCTGTCTCTGTCTTAGGAACATCGATAGTCATCAAACCATAATTATCGATTGCTTCTTGAGCTCGTGCTTGTGAGATCAGCTGCTACGATCGTGATCTGGGAGGATTACTTCTTGAGCTCTTGCTTCTGGGGGCGACAAAGGATTAAAGAAAATGGTCAGCGGGACGGAAGTCAAAAGTGAAGAACCACCTTCTGTCGTCGCCCTCAATGTTCGTTGTTGTCCTCAATGTCTACCATTATCCTTACCGTCCTCTATCATCGATGGTGTTGGGTTGTTCACAAGGGTAAAATGTCTAATAATGGGTTCCAGTGAACCAGAACCCATATCTCATGGCTAAGGCAGGAACTGCTAGTTCTCATGTTTGATGAAACTGGCAGTTCCATGGAGCTCAGTTCTTGCACACCAAACAGGAAGAAAAACAAGTTCCATCCACGTTTCCACTTCCAACGCGCTAGTTCCACTCTACCAAATGTAGCATAAAGTTTTTTCCCCAAATGAGACTGTGAATTTCAACCATTAAGAATACAAAAACATGCAACAATTGAGAGAATTAGAATGAGTTGCTAACAGAAATTTAATTACCTAAAAATCCAATAATAACTTAATAATATGTATTAACAAGTTATAATGTAATAAATGATAAATCATTTATTTTCATCATTTACCATTGAAATTAATGGGTAATTAAATCCTTTACTTGTTGGCAAAAAATTAAATCATTCATTTGAAACCTGATAGTAACTCTCATAAAAATCTTCGATTTATTATTCTATCTGATTTTAAAAATCTAAATAAATTATTTAAAATATATTTATATTTCTTTTGAATTACCTAACTTCTACGCTAATAAAATAATACATATAAACATTTAAAAAAAGTGATGCCATATAAGATATAATTAAATAATAACGTGCTTGCCTTAGTGGCTGTATATACATCACAATGTGCCAACCAAGAAGAAATGGAGGCAGTGGGCTAAAGGACCTATGTAACGTCCCATCACCTAAAAAAAATCAAGCTTGCGTGCACGGCAGACACAGAAATTTTGGGGAGGTTACTTGTGGAGAAGAATATGAGGAGTAATGATGAATTGTAAAAAAAAAAAAATTAAAGATCACATGGTGGCGTGCACGGCAATGGGGAAGGTTGGGGTGGAGTGTTGTGACTTGAAGTTAAAAAAAAAAAATTTGAGAGCTACAGTACAGTGGGGTATTATAAATACCCCCACCCCCTCACACAAACCACACCCACGCATGCACACACACTTCCACCGAGAGAGAGGGACGCCGGGGAAGGAAGAGAGGGGACGTTGGAGAGAGAGGGAGAAGAGAGAGAAAGGTTCTTTCTAGTCCAAAGGTCCTATTGCTGAGATTATTTAGGTAAGTAAAATGATTTATTTTCAGTAAACTTCTTTATGAAAGTTGTTATAAATATTTTTCTCTTTATAATGGTAGTAATATTATATTGGTTAGAGAATATTTTTGTTTTTCGACATTTTTCCAGTTAGAGTTTTATTGGCATAAGACTATATATTAGTAGAGAAAATTCTATTATTGATTTTTATGTGAGCAGAATTATTTATTTGATATATGAACTATTTTAGAAATTATTTATTTATTTTGTTGTTGTATATGGTCTCTAATATACAGGATATTTGACCTATTAAAGTTGAGTTAAACATTTTATTTGACACTCTGGATGTAATAGTAAATCCTTAACAGCTTAAGTATATTATTTGAGGTTGTTGGAGATAATAATAATTTTATTTATGAGTTAAACATTTTATTTGAGGGTTTAAAATTTTAAAGTTGGAATTTTTAGTGTGAAATTATTTTAGTATTGAGATATTAATAGTTTTAAAATATATTAAGGTATATGAGGATTTTGATAAAATGAGATTTTTGAGAAATTATTAAGAATTTTGTTTTATGAGTATTTTAAATTCTAGATTTAGTATAATTTTGGCTTTAAAAATATGTGTGTGTATATATTTTTAGTGGTGGCCATTGGAATATTGGGAATTCTAGAGAGATTTAAGTCCATAAGTTGTTATTTTTATCACCTAAATTAGTTATTAAACTAAAGTGTGGTAATGTTGAATTGTGTAGATTAATTGTGAAAAATTGTTGGTTTTGAGCACGGGGATTTCTGTTGTGATAGTGTTATCTTTGCTTGGCGAAAGGTAATCTCTTTTCACTTATCATAGATATGGATTACTAGCTTTTGAGTTAATTTGATATTATGCTCCGATGATATGATATATGGATTTTATATTAACAAAAAAAAATGTTCAGTGGAACTGGTGAATCTTGGAAGAATAAATTTATAAATATGAAAAGAAATTTATGGATGGCTACGGCTGCATCCACGTGATCAAACCGTGAGGTGGCTATGGCTGCACCAAAACGGACATTGAGGTGGCTACGGCTTCACCGAAACGGATGATATCTAGTTAAGAAAGCACTGGTAGGTGGCTACGGCTGCATCCACAAACGGTAACACCGTTAGGTGGCTACGGCTGCACCGAAACGGATGACATATGGTTAAGAAAGCACTGGTGGATGGCTACGGCTGCACCGAAACGGCTCTTATCTGATTATTGAGATATTGGTGGGTGGCTACGGCTGCATTGGCGAGTACGACCATTAGGTGGCTACGGCTGCACCGCAACAGGGAAAATTTATTATTGAAGTGCCGATTTGTTACAGAAAAGATTTAAACGATTTAATTATAACATTTTGTGCATCTCTATCTTATTTTGTCCCATTTGACACATTTTTAGTACATGTCGGTATGTATGATGAGTTGGAATTTGGTTACGGAGACCGTTGTCTCACCCCGTTGCTCTTAACATTTTTCAGCGAATAGTTCTGGTACTGGTAAGTCGGGGAGAACTTCAGGGGCTTAGATATCTCGGCATATCTCTGTAAAGCCTCCTCTGTTATTTTATATGCTGATTGAAGTATATTACCATCTATAGGGCTCATTTTGCGAACTCTGATTTTAAACTGATTTATGCATGTTTTTTTTGGCTCGATGCCTTTTATATTTAATGATTTTATGATGCATTGCCAATTTCTACTTAGAGATATCAGGCTATCCTTTTGATAAAACAAGAAATCTTCATAATCTCGATGAACCAGCTAATTGACTTATTAGATATAACTCTATGTTGAGTAATATATGTATTAAAAATAGTTATTATTTGAGTTTGCAAAGAGGTGGTTACAACCTACGGGGCCAGAATTTAGCTTGCCTCATGAAACTTGTTTACTCTCTTATCTCACAGCCTGAGAAGCTTTGGGTCCAGCTTCTTCAAGCCAAATATCACTGGCCTTCCTCTGACACTATCAGAACTCACAATGTATCCCATCTTTAGAGAAGCTTGATGCAAGTATGGGATGATACTAATATGGTATTGAAATGGTCAACGGGTACTGGACAACAGGTACGATTCTGGTCTGATCATTGGGTGGGAGACCTTGGCCCACTGCGCTATCTCTCTTCAACCCCATTAACTGATGCAGAGCTCCAAAAAACTCTGGATGCTTATGTCAGCCCTCACAGATCTTGGGAATGGAGCTCCATCGGTGAACACTTACCAAGTGATATACTTAAGGAAATATCTACAATTAAACCTCCCTCTGTTGGCAATCCTCCTCCATCTTGCACATGGCATCTTACAAAAACGGGGAAGTTCACGGTTAGCTCAGCGTATGACTTAATCATGCATGACCATTGGGATGCTGAGGATCTTAGGTGGGATTTAGGATGGAAGTGGCCAGGAGCACAACGGATCAAATCTTTCCTATGGCTTGTTCTGAAGAATAAGTTACTCACGAATTGTGAAAGAGTCAGAAGACATATGGCGCAAGACCCCACATGTGGTATATGTGGCAATGGTATTGAGAATATCAATCATGCGTTGCGACAATGCGATCTTGCGTTCGATTGCTGGAAGCTTGTTCTCCCAAGCCACAAGGTGACCTTGTTCTTGTGCCGCCCTTTTGATGAGTGGTTGCTTAAGAATCTTCAAACAGCAGATAGTAACCCGGACTGGTGTATAACTTTTGGGATTATGTGTTGGAAGTTATGGGCTGCTAGGAATCAATACATATTTTGTAACAAAAAAGCTCCAGCTCTCCGCTTGGTTAATGAGGTTCTTAGCCTTAGGGATCATACTAGAAATGCCCAGGATCTGCTTAATTCTATTTTCTTAGGTTAATTTGCCTGTTTGCTGTGTCTTTCTCATTCCTTCTTTTTTATGTAACTTCTTTGTACTTATTCCAGCTTGATAATACCTCCTTTTCACTCAAAAAAAAAAAAACAGCACTGTGTCCTTGTAAACGACTTCGTTTTACGCAGCTCGAGTTGGGTTGACACTTGACACTAAACCAGACAGTGGACCCACCTTTGCGGCATCCGTCCGGCATCTCCGGGTGAAAGCAAGCGACGCATGAAGGCAGTGCACGATAACGGCAGTGGCGACGGTGGCAGCTGAAGAAGAAGAAGAAGAACATGGAGAACAGAAACGTCGTCGTCTGCGACAATGGCACCGGGGTACCTTTTCACGCTTTCTTATCATGCGTTCAATCATGAATGGATCGCGTTGCTTGATCTGCCAAGAACCTTGTACCTTTCTCTGGATCAAAATTGGCTGTTTTCTGCATAGCATCGAATGCGATTCACATTTGTTCCTCTCGAGGAAATTTGTTCTCGATCCGTTGATGCTTATTCAGAATTGTCATTCTTTTATCCGCTTCGCTCGTCATTTTTCTAGACGTTGCCAATTTTGTTTAACTACTGTTTAGTGTCGGAATTTCACGGTCGTTTAATATAAATCTCAGTATGGTTTATCGTTTCTTCTCGTAGCATTAAACTTCCATGCCTGAGATTGTTGCTGTTTAATGGATTTGGGCGATTCTAACTTCTTTGCTGTCACGTGTGGAGTCTTTCTTCCCATTCTGATGCTGGATTTTCTTCTGAATGCAGTATGTCAAGTGTGGTTTTTCCGGGGAGAATTTCCCTACATCTGTATTTCCTTCCGTGGTGGGGAGGCCAATGCTTCGGTACGAGGAATCACTAACCGAACAAGAGCTAAAGGTATGGCATTCTTGAACCGACAAACCTTCTACATGTAAAGAAAAATTCAGGCACAATTATCTTGGCCAAGAAACTTAACTGATGGCTCGTTACTTGAATAATGCTTGAATTGTCAAGCCTGGTGCTGCAAGTCATCTCAGGGAAATTTAATCTGAGCCATATTGTGATCCGGATCATTTTGAAATCGATGAGCAGTATATATTTTTCTAGGCCATTTGTTTTTGGGCCGTAAAAGGAAGCGAGGCTTCGTTGATCTACAATAAGTGCTTTTTATTATGATTTTTCTACCGCTAAATTACCTTACATTAATATATTTCTAAAGTATATTATGCCTTCTGTTTCGAAATGCACTGTTCCATGCAGGATACTGTTGTTGGGGACGCTTGTGCGGATTTGCGGCATCAGCTTGATATATCTTATCCTGTTAATAACGGAATTGTGCAGAACTGGGAGGATATGTGTCATGTGTGGGACCATGCGTTTTACAATGAATTAAAAGTAAATTTTTAGCAATTCTGATTTTTTCATTGAAAACTACTGTTCCTACTGTTGTAATATTTATTTTGTTTTTGATAGATTAACCCACCAGACTGTAAGATTCTACTCACAGACCCTCCACTAAATCCCTCAAAGAATCGTGAAAAAATGGTTCGTGAATGGATTCTAACTCTTTCCTTCCCTACAAGAAGTTAATTTCTCTTAAAATCTAAGTATACCCGGAACATCATTGCTTTATGTAATTTGACTTGGCAGGTTGAGACAATGTTTGAGAAGTACAATTTTGCTGGAGTGTTCATCCAAATCCAAGCTGTTCTAACATTATACGCTCAAGGTGCTTATAGAGATAAGGTTGAACTTTTGTTTTTCAGTATCTTTATTGTAGTTTACTCTCCAAAATTAGACCATGCACTGTGAAACCAGATGGTACAATTTCCAAGAATTTGTAAATGCAATAAATTCTACTTTTATGTACATTTCACTGGCATGTCCTCTCTTTGTACCTTCTTTTACCTGCAATTTAACATTTTCTTCTCTTGTCCCAGGGCTTCTGACTGGATTAGTTATTGACTCTGGTGATGGCGTCACTCATGTGGTACATAGTTTAGTATTATACTGACCTTTATGATGGGGCTTTGTTCTATCTCCTTTTAACTAATCTAGACAAACCAATTCCTTGAACAATGGCTTTAATGTAGTTTTTTTAGCGATTATAGTTTTTTTATATTTGTATGATTCATATCACTTGTATATGATAATTACGCTGCTTCCAAACTTCATACCCTTGCATACTTGGTCAACTTACTAAAAATGTGATTTCATTAGTTTGAGCATAGGGTTATGAGGGATTGTGATACAACTCCTAATCCATAGCACCTAACGTAAACATAGGAGTGGTTAAATTAGTTAGTTGTTATATTATTTAATTAGTTATCTGTTTATTGTGGGGTCTGTCAGTTATTGTTGAGTTAGGCTAGCAAAGAAATAGGAGCACGAAGGTTAGTCGTTCATAGTGTCCGAGAGTATAGGGCATCAGTTATATTTCTGTTCCTATAAATTTCCCAGCCTAATGTAATTCCAGTAACGAATGAATATATGAATATTGTGTTCCTATCTGGAGATTCTCCTTAGGTCTTGGCTATTGAGAGGGAAGTAGTGAGATACTTGCTATCTTTCACCTCAGCAGAGTGTATCTTATTACTCTCTTTTCCATTCAAGGCAGAGCTCAGGTTTAGGTCTTACCAGATTGTTATGCTGATCTTGCACCTCAAATCTTAGGTGAAGTGAATGTGATAAGTGAATTGCCAAACTATCAAAATACAAAGCATATTTTGTAAATATTGTACATTTGTCTTAAGAAAGTGGACAGTGTTAGATTATCTAGTAGTTATTGCTTCTGCAACATGCATTATGATTTGTATGCTTATTTGGAAAATTGTTAATCATGCAACTTTTATTTAATCCAGTTTCCAGTTGTTGATGGCTATTCATTCCCACATCTTACAAAACGAATGAATGTAGCTGGCCGGCATATAACATCATATCTTGTTGACTTGCTTTCAAGGAGGGGGTGAAGGCTAATTCCCTTCATTTCAGTTCTAATATTATGGTAAC
>JANTPZ010121963.1:0-21121 GCA_025593235.1 Vachellia pachyceras | reverse complement strand
ATGAATATCGCTTATCAGTACCATATTTTCACTCCAGATGGAAATTAACCAGACCCAGCTTTAGAGATCCGACCCAGAACCGTTTAAACACACCAATTAGGGTATTTTCGAAGAGGAGAAGCAAGGAGCTGAAGGGAGGAGGAAGAAACACACACCACACATTTTCTCTCTCATCTCTACTCACATAAACCCTACCTACTCCATTTCCACCATCATCCATCCTATCTATCATGCCTCAACCATCCACACAGAGTTTGATTCCATCTTCCATGAGTAGCTGAGCATCTCCATCCTCTTGAAGATGAAGTAAGCCGGAGTTCGAAGTGCCGAAAGGGGAGTATTTACTTTCAATCTGTATTTACATTATGGATTACTTGGATTCCGAGTTGGACTTTGTAATTTGTGTGTAAATGCTTGGTCTCGGTTGAGCCAAACTTGGATTATTTTGTATTGAGTTGTTTTGTGATTGATAAAGTAAAATGGAGTTCATTTTGCTTATTCAATGAAATCTTGTTATTCTCTTCTATCATCCTAGTTGTGCTTGGTTTTAGAGTCAACAATGTATGGAGTTGATTTTGTCACTTAATGATTTTCAAATCCAAATCTGTCTTTAATTTTCTTTAGCTCAGAAAATACCAAAAATAAGTTTTATTTTGTAATTACCTTAGGTATATAGCATAACTTGACTTGAAAACCGACTGCATTTTCATCACAAGCATAATCACAAGCTAAGGACTATTGGTACACATTACAAGCTTCCATAGAGAACGACCCTGGGGTTGTCACTATACAATCCTTGGAAATCACAATTAATATTCCTGATCCATTTTCAAGGCTAACCAGCGACCTAAGTTTACAATTTGTGGTTTAGTCGGATCAAGAATTTGGCACTGTTGCCGAGGAAGCTAAGTGCAAATAGTTGTTGGATTGTGTTTTTGTTTGTTAGTTTTGCATCTTTGTTCAAAGTATATGATTAGTTTGTTTATATCTTAGCATTGCATAGTAGTATACACTAGTTTTCATCTGCATTCTGCATCATTTCCGCACTTTCACCGCGGCCAATTTTGGTTTTCACCACAGCGAAATCTTATTTCAAAGAGAAATACCCTCTCGGATGTAGTGCACCGCGGCTAATTTCACATTTTGCCACGGTCAATTCTGTTTTCAAGTGAGAAATAGCTGTCTGTGCACTTTCGCTGGGACCAAATTTGATTTTCGCCGTAGCAAAATTTAATTTTGGTCGCGACCAACTTTTGCTGACTGAACTATTTCTTTACATTCCATTTTTTCTCTTTTCCAGTGCATGCATACTTATCATATTTTCATCTTTCATTTCCCAGCTGACTAAACTATTTAATTGCTTACTTTTTGCGTGTTTGATAATCCATTTGGAGATTGATTTTACGCAAGTCAAGGCAAATATGTGAGAAGAATTTATCTCAATTTATGTGTAACGTGATTCCAATGTTTTTCCATACAAGCACAAATGTATGTATGTGAAAGATAGGATAGGAAGGAAGGGTGGATTTACTTTATTCATTTTATTTATCATAATTTTATCCTTTCTTCAACCAAGCATATTGTGCAAAGTGCTTGCAAAAATGTAGTAAGGGTATTGTCCAAAGTAGCTTGCTGTTGATTTAAATTTTTGGATCACAATCATAATACTACCTCTGTTCTTTTGTGAGACCCAACTCACTTTTTATTAGATCAATAAAATTAAATAAATTGATGAATTTATCATTTTTATGCTAAAATTAAATTGATTGATGTATCCACAAGACAACAATAATAAATGAGTTTTCTTCGCACATTGCATGTGTTATCTTGCAAGGGCACCCTATCAAGACATTTAAGTCACAACACTACCATAACTAATGGGAACATTTTTTCAAAAAAACGAATAATAATATTTTAGGTATTTTTCTTTAACAAGCAAAACAGCTGTTGCAGTGCCCAACTGAAATATCTATTCTCTGGGGCAACAAGAACAACAACAACAATAATAATATTATGATGGGTAGAATAAATAAATAATTAAATGATTAAATGTTAAAACTTAATCAATTGGATGCAACCATTATCTAAAGGGGACGACTTTCCCTCATTCACATCTCTAGATAGTGTCTTTACTTAGAGACAATAAAAAAATCTTTTTTTTTTAAATTTTATTCTCCTTCCCACTCCATTGATCCATTCCATTTTGCTCACCATGTGATGCCTGTGTGGTATCTACTTTCACTAAATTTAAGTTAAAATAGGAAACAAATTTTTTAAATGAATAAGAATTACATATGCTTTAATTTGGGATGTATCTAAAAATTTGCATTTGAAAGGTTGTTTAGTGAAAACATTGATTCTTTAATTGAAAATTTAAATTGATACAAAAATTTCACAAAATTTTTGAAATAAATTAAATGATATAATATAATATTTCACGTGGTTGAAATATGTTTATTCACATATGAAGAAGAATTGCACTCCTTGGAGATAAGTGGCATCTTGTTCTTTAAATCTGATATCTTGACTAACTCCTTAGAATAATATTTTTTATGAAGGAAACTTTTTCAGTTTTCTTAATTTAACCTTAAAATTCATTTATAGAATCAACCTATACCTTAAAACCTCTTCCACCCAAGCCGTAGCTCATATGGCTTATTCTAAGGCTTCAGACTCATTTTACTATTCATAAGCAATTTGCAGCTTGCTTTGGGCTTCATGTCATTTGGCTTGCTTCTCATGCTATCACTCTCAACTGACTTCTCAGTCGAAAGCTCACGCGTTATGGATGTAATCCTGCAGCTGGCCATAGTGATGGGTTGTGGCCAAGCTTCTGCTTCGCATGCGTCTCAAGGTCCATAGGCTTCCCGTGCTATCACTCTCACCTGACTTCTCAGCCGAAAGCTCATGCATTACGAAGGAATTCCTGCAGCTGACCTCAGTGATGGGTCGCGGCCGAGCTCCTGCTTCACATGCGTCTTAAGGTCCATAGGCTTCCTGCTTCTTTCGATGAAGAGGTTTTTGAAGAGCTTTCCCAGTTCATGGGTTCCAGAATGAGAACCTCTCACGCAAAAGGCGCTGTTGTTTCTTCCTTCATTCTCGCCAGAGACAATTCCAGAACAAGAGCACTGCCAGCACCACCGCCGTTCAAAAAGGACGAACTTCCACTCTGAGGAAAAGACAGCTTGGAAACGAAGAGATCAAGGTAAGGTTCGTGAAGCAATATCACGCATGGCAGAAGACCTTGAAGCGGAGAAGAATCTATAAACGCAAACTGAGAGGTTGAATAAGAAGATTGCTCAAGAAATGGCCAATGTAAAAGCATCCCATTTAAAAATTTCTCAAGAGCTGGAAACAGAGAGAAAGGTGAGGGAGACTCTGGAGCAAATTTGTGATGAGCTAGCTAAAGGTATGGGGGAAGACAAAGCCAAGGTAGAAGAACTGAAAAGAGAGTCGGCTAAATTACGAGACGAGGTAGAAAATGAGCGAGAAATGCTTCAGTTTGCTGATGTTTTGTGTGAGGAAAAAGTCTAGATGAAACTTTCAGAGGCTAGGTATCACTTTGAGGAGAAAAATGATGTGTTCGAAAAGCTAAGAAATGTGTCGAAGCCTTTCTCAAGACTAAAGGTGAAAATAGTGATATTTCTCCCCTATTAAAAGAAATCAAAGATCTTGGATCATATTTGAACCGAAGCCGTTGGGGATCTGAATCTGTAGAGAAAAAAGTTATATATATGCTGGAGATAGACTAAAGCAAGGAGATGAATCCGATGATAGCGATCTCCATTTGATTGAATTGAGTTTGGACAATAATAAGAGCGGCTACAAATGGAGTTATGCTGATGGTAATGATGCAGGAGATGGACTCAAAAGAATTCCAATTGACAATACATGAAACTTTATATCAACTTTTGAGGGAATTGAATATGATTGGTCAATGGAATTATTATTCACGTTATTAGTTTCTTGTAGGCGTCAGCAACAGCTACTGATGCAAGGTGTGATTTAATGTGACTGCACCTCAGCACTCCTTGAGAGATGCCAATAACCCTGCTGGGTATTTTCACAATTTATATTTACGGGCTTTCCTCTTTTCTTATGACAGTATTTTTAATTTTTGGGTGATCTTTGTAGACTCATATCAATTGCAGATGAGACGCGGGTTCCTTCCAAAGGCTACGGGAACTGCTGTTAATTGGGTCCAGATGCCTGGGATGAAAGTTTCTTATTTATCCTTGCTTACATTTTTAGTATGGATGCTTTACGGGAACTGCATCCCTTCTCTGCGAGGACGGATGCTTTACGATCCATTTCTTCCTTATTTGTGTAACATGTAATTTTTTTATTAGCTCTTTTGTAAGTGCTTTCAATTATAGTTATTATGTAAATAGTTCATCCCTCCTTTGCTTAGTTTCTAATCTTATTATTTTTGTTTTTCCTGAAGGCACTCTGCTACAAGATCCTTGAACTTACAATCTTGCCTCAGAAGCCATACTCAAGTTCAAATCTGTTTCCCCAGGTAGTTTCCTATTCCAATTCCAAGATTATTCTGACATCTTATTTATTATGTAAGAATTTTGTGTGAAAAACATGAATTTTTGCAGGAGCCAGTTAGGTCTTCATCTGTGTGCTCCTGTTGAGGGTGTTGATGCAACATATTCAGATCTTATGCCTTCCTCCAAGGAGATGTTAGATTCTATATTGGAACTACTAGAGGTATAGCTGTTTAAAGATATAGAAAATGATGTGGAACCTCTCTCTTACATTTCATGCCAGCAGAAACTAAACTGTCTATTTTATTGTCTTTACTTCTCTCTAATTTTCTTTTGCGCTGATAGTTTTCTCCTTATATTAAGCTCTACTTGCCTAGAATCCATCTATTGTCGAAGCCTCAGATGGTAATTGATTTCTTTTTGTTGTCCTTATAATTTAACTATAACGTTGACATATCCTTCTCTATTTATTGCTAAAGCCAAAGGGCAATATGTTACACTAATGGAAATAGATGCCTTGTCTCTTGTCTGTGCACATTGTTCATTTTTATTTCTATTTTTTTGGGATGTCATATAACTTCTATTCTATTGCATATCTACTTGAATTTGAATTGTACACTAAACTAACATGAATTTGTTTTCTCTTCTAAAAGGTTCAGAAAGGCTACCAAATCATTTAGACATTTCTAAGAATTTAGATGACAAATCTCATGAAGAGTGGTCACAGATTTCTCAGATGCATAAGATGTATTCATCATTATGTTCATGGCACAATCTTATTTTGCTAGTGCTGCTGCCTTTAAAGGAAAATTACAAGCTTTTAGTCAGGTTTGGCTTTTGAAACTTCACTGCGCATTCTATTATGTGATAGGTAGGATGTTTTACTCTTAATTTGTTGTCCCATTATAGGATATAAGCAACCAAGTAGCCACTTATATGTGAGATCCCAGTAGAATGATCAAGCAAATGCGGCTGATAAGATCTACTGTTAGTATTTTTGGAAACGTAAGTCAGTGTTGTCATTTTTCATTTTGAAACATGATGCAATTTACAGTTTTCTCATGCAGTCATCAAGAGAGTCTCATTTTTGCTTTTTTGGTTCTTGTCTTTAGTTTTTTAGTGCTTTTCAGTTTTATGTATACTAACATAAAGAATATGTTTAATAACCGCTAACTTGCTATATTTATTAATCAAGGAAAAGAAACATTATTTTTTAGACAGCTTGCTGAAAAAAAGCCTTGATTCAATTTTCAGACAATTAAATATTTCACCCTTGGGTTCACAAAGTCTTTTAGGATATGATGACTTGCAGCATCTCATGATTCGGCTGACAAAGTTTTCCAAGGTACTCTGGATACATGGAAGCCACTGAATACAAACCTCACTTTCTTGATGATCAATTATTTGATTACAACTACTTTTACTGCTTTTTTATGTATGCATGGGGAAAGGGGTTAATCAAGCAATATTATGATCTTGAAGAATGCCAAATATTAGTTGAGAATAAGTGTTGCATACTTGTGCGTGCAAGCCTTTACTGAATGTTGACACTTAGATATTCAATGATGGTTGAGGGTAGTTACTTTGATCCTTGCTCTTATGGTTTTTTTTGTGATAAGCTCTTATGGTTTTTGTAGGCATGTTTGATGCTTAGTGAAATTTGTCAAGAGATTCATAAAACACTTACACGACAAGTTCTTCATACTCTTGTCTATAAGATCAGTTTGGTCTTTAGGCAAAGTCCAGCTGCTCTACTTCTATGGCTTTGGCGCTTGAAATCTTTATAATTACTATTTTACAAACAGTACATGAAAGACAGGAGTGGATGGTGTAAAATGATCTGATCAAAACTTGACTCTTCCATGTCTTTGGCATTTCATCAAAACAATTATGGATGTGTTGATCTAGATTTAGCTTAGGCTTTGTTGAGGAAATATATTTTACAAATATTGTATGATATATTTTGTTAATATTTAATAATTCATTTTAATTTAACCTACTGAATATATGAATATTGAATTTAATAGATTTGTTACATCAACCTGCAGATTCCGCGGGGGAATAAATTGTAGATGAAGAAATGTTATTAAAGATTCAATTAAGAAATCTATTAGTAGATGTAGGAAGTGGAGGAAAAACACGGTTTGGAAAGTAGGAAAAAATGGTTTAGAATGTCCACCATTCGAATAAATATAAAACTCATTCGAATGAGTTTACTCTTTATAAATGGTTTCGGAAGCTTAAATTTGAAAAAACTGTAACTTTTTCATTTCAGCTCCAAATTTGACAAATGACAAATCATTTGAAACCCATTTGCGAATAGTTTCAAACGACACAAATTTCAAATCAATTGGATATCTAGATTGAGAGATACGATCCAAAAACTGAACATATATCTGGAATAAATGTATTCCTGATACATGTTTTTTTATCATATCTCTCACAAAACAAATCTTATAATTATGAAAATTCTGCCATTTGAAAGTAGACTCAAAGGGCTTTCCAATAATAGGTCATTTGTCAAATTTGGAGTTGAAATGAAGAAGTTACAGCATTTTCAAATTTAAGCTTTCTAAACCATTTATAAAGAGTAAACTCATTCGAATGCGTTTTATATTCATTCGAATGATGGACTTTCTAAATCGTTTTAAACTTAAGTTTTATCAACACTTTCACTTAGTGCTTCAAGTGAAATTTTCAAGCATTGTCAATGTTCGAGTACTGGAACTCAATGCTCGAGCATCGAGTTATGAAAATGAAGTTTTAAACAATGCTTTCAGTGAATACTTCAAATATTGGCACGAAGTATTGCCAATGTTTAACCACAGGCATCAAATGCTCGAGCATCGGGCACAGTCAAAAACTCAGAAGCTGTGCTGTGATTCAATACTTCAAGCATTGTCTGGAAGCATAGCCAATGCTCGAGCACTAGGTCACAGTGCTCGAGTATTGAGAGTTTCGCCAATGATGTCAGTCAATACCTCAAGCACTGGCTGAAAAGCACAGTCAATGCTCGAGCACTAGAAACATAGTGCTCGAGTATTAAGTCCTCTCTTAGTGCTTTCAAGCTATACTCCAATAATGGCTTCCAGCAAAGCCATTACTTGAGCACTAAGTCATAGTGCTCGAGTATTGAAGGACTTTGCACCATGCTGGGAGCAAATGCTGTAAACATTAACTGAAAGCACTAGCAATGCTCGAGCACCGGTAACCAATGCTTGAGCATCGAGTTCAAAATTTTCCTATTCACTTATACTTTTTGAAAATACTTCAGCACACTATGCAAGTACATAAAATGCTCGAGCACATTGACTTAGCACTCGAGCATTGAGGATTTCAAAACTGGCACAAAATACTCGAGCAATCTTAAGAAGCATTGTCAGTACTCAAGCACTGTATTTTTGTCACTCGAGTATTCAATGTCTTTTAAAATACTTTCATCTAATGCTCCAGCATTAAGTCACAGCATTGAACTTTTCTTTGAATATACACTGCAATACTCGAGCACTACTTTCTCTGACAATTTTACCTCTAATACACTTCACATACGCTCTGCAAAAACTTTCCTTATTTGTGTAACGGCATTTTAAATGCTAACTGCTCACATAAATGCATGAAGCTTGACTTATGAAATAAGGTATAAAGAGCAGACTTAATCTCAAACGTAAAGCATACAACGATTATCTGCCTTCTTCACCGTCGTTCATTCAAGTAGCATTAAATACTTCATTAATGGTGAAGCAGATTGTTTGGTGAAGTGAGTAACGGCTATTAATGGAGTCTAACGGCTAATTCATTGCTCTTCACCTATAAAAGCTCAAGCATTCAATGTTGAAGAGAGACCAATGTTGTGAAAAACCTACGACATTTATTGTGCTATCTGTAAATCATTCATTATTCCTTTTGTGCTTCAGTATTTGCTATCTACTCTTTAGAGAGAGTTTGTTAAGCTACCCTTAATTGTAAATCTATGAAAAACACAAGGTTGGGACCTTGTGTAATCTGGGCTAAGCTTGAGTCAGAAAATAGAGTGTGTGATACTCTATTTTAGTGAAAAGTAAGAGGGGGAGTGAGTTCCTATTGTAAAGGCTTGTGAAGCCTCCAGTTGACATTCATAGTGAATTTGGAAATCTAAGGGATGCTCTGAGAACTGGACATAGGTTAAAAGGACCGAATCAGGATAAATCTCTTGTGTTCAACATTTCTCTGCTTCTTTGGTGACTTTTTTTAATTATATGCTTTACATTTTAAATTTTTAAAAAGTGACCAATTCACTCCCTCTTGGTTAAATCCTTCACTAACACATGATTCAAATGAATATAAAACTGATTCAATTGAATATCAACTTTTATATTCGATTGAATCTAAAATGTTGGAAAAAATTTGATTGAATGAGTTTTACGCTAAAGAAGATGCTTTCATTCGAATAAGACATGCCTTATTCGAATAAAGACAAACGTCCGTTAATGATCCGTTGCTTCAAGTGAAAAATGATATGTTTTATAAACTTCCAGGGTGAATCTGGTCCCAAGAAAACCTCCAGATACTCAGTGCTTCCACTTGTATACTTTCGTGGCAAAAATGCTACTTAACCCTTTATTTTTTTATTAAAAATGGGATCATCTCTAACAAATCAATCATAATTTTCCTCTAATTATATCATGTTTTAATTTTTTTACATATTATTATATACTTTTTTATCTTTTCTAAGTTTTAACACACTCTCTTATCTTTTTTTTCACCCTCTCTCCCTCAGTCTCACTCACTATCGTTATAAATAAGGATTTTTTTAAAAAAGGTTATATTTTTACTTATTTATTATATTTAACCAAAGTTTTAAATGCTGTAATTTAATTATTTTCACTCTATATAAATAGTATGAAACATTTATTTTATTACAGGACAATATGTAATCTATTATGTTTGCCGTAATTTAAGATTCAAGCTATAGATTTAGTTTTTCGAATTTCAATTGGTTTAAAATATTAGTCCCTACAATTTTGATATAGATATTGATTATTTTTCCCATTAAGGGGTTAAAACCAAAATGATAATGAATTTGGGTGATGAAAGATTGTATTAACCAGAAATAAATAAAAAGATTAGACAATTGGGAGGGGGAATTAAATCCCAAACATTGTTAATCGCCAAGGATCTTGCATTAGGTTATCTCAAATATGCATTTGCAGTACTGATTCACAAGTAGTTTAAGAAGAAATTGTCTTTTAAACTTACCATGTCTTACAAATATTATAATGCTATATTGCAGTTGGTGGAGTTGCTAGATGGTTCCCTGTGTAACCATTTCAAGCCGCAGGACTATTTGAATTTTCTTCTACAATGTTCTTATCCCTGGGAATATTTGGTGTTTCTTATGGTCTTTTTCTTTCCTTCTTTATTTTTTTCATGTATGATTCTAAACTTGTTTGACCATACTAGTGTGAAAACACAGTTGAGTGTCATTTATATGACAAATGCAACTTCAAAATTCTTGTAATCTCAGCTTGTTTCTTTCTCAAATCTTCTTCTGTTTTGTGGGGGTACTTCCTGAAATATTATTTCTTCATGATAACTATCTCTGTCATTTCTTGCTTGATGGTTCTCTTTAAATATCACCTTGGATGATGTAGAATAATTACATATACTTATTTATTAGAAATGTCATTCATTATGTAAGTACTTCTCATACATTTTAAAATTTCTTTACTCAAATTTCAAAAATATTTCATTTGGTTCTTAATGTTTTTACCAAAAATAAATTCCCTTATATTAACTATTCAAAAGAGAAGCAAATAACCAAGGTACAAGAAACTGGACCGGTGACTGAACTGGACAAAGTAGTGGGTTAAGGGTCAGTGGGTCAGACTTGATTTAAACTGGGGGTTAAACCGATGAGGAATAAAAAAATTAAAAAATTATTCCCAGTAGCTGTATTTAATGGGTATGGAACTTCTTTTACTCTGCTGTAAATTTTAGTATCCCTACCACGACAAATGCCTTTTCCTAGCTAAATCGGAATGAAATAAAACCAAGAGATAAAAATGAGATATAACAAAATTCAATAAAAACCGAATAAAATTAGATGATGAGTAAGTGATCAAATGAAAAAAAAAACCATGAAACCTTTACAAAAATATTACTCCAATATAAACTACTTCTTCTTATGTTTTTTACATTCGGCAAAAGTCTCAAGCCTTTTTTATGTTCTTATTGTTTTTTAAATTTATTCTTCCCTTGAAAATCTTTCCAATTACAAACCGTCATCATGATTTTGATTTTGTTAAATAAACAAATGCCAGAATTAACTTGACGTGACCGACGACGGCCCACCAAATACTGATTCTACTTCGCAATTTCAGATATTTCTCTCCAAAAATATCGTGGCTTTAGTAATGGAGCTTCGTTCTCTGAAGTCTCAAGAATCTATGTAAAAGGGAGAACAAATTTTAAGATAAAAAAGGGACGAAATTGAGGAGGTGATGCATTCAAAATAGAGAAAGGAGGCATTAAATGTTTGGTTCAAAGAGAAGATTATTAGACCACATGATTGATGATAAGAAGCATTAAATGAATAGATGTCAATCCCACTACTTTTTTATATAGAAAACAAAGAAACGGGGTTTTAAATCAAATTTGTGCGTGCAGATTGAAATATGATCCTAACCGTTGATAATGTAGTATGCATCGACGAGTGTCATTGTTTTGATTTCCATTTTTCTCCGTGAGCGTGTGATGGTCCAAGTACTCGGCCACCATTCCATATCTTCGTTATATCTCCTTCTCTCTCTCTAGGTTGAAGAAGGTGTGCAGAAAGTAGAGCCAAAGAAAGAAGAGCGTCGGTGAGAACAACAATGCGTAGAGTGCAGCATGAGAGGAAGGCTTGACCTCTCTCTCACGTTCGGCATCAGCAACCAGCGGCCATGTGTCCTTGATCCAATCTTATTGCCATGGGAAGTCAGGACCTCGTCTCCCTTCTATTTTTCTTATTCCCGTTTGGTATGCGGAACTATTTTGATGGAATTGGAGGTGGAAGTGGAATTGGAAGTGGAACAGGAAGTGAGATTAAAAGTATGTTTGGTATGCTAGAAGAAGTGATATAATATATTATTTTAATTTAATATTTATATTTATAATGTGAAAACACTAATATACCCTCTACAAAAAAATCTCTTCTTCCCCAAAAAAATTCTGTTGTTATCGATGTTCATCATGTTTGTCACCGTTGTTCATCACTGGTACTCTCTTATATCTGAAGCCTTTGACGGAGCCGGAGATATCAACGCTCTTAGATTTGAAGCCTTCGATGGACCAGAAGACATCGACGGAGAAGAACAAGGAGAGCTAGAGCCAGAGACATAGCCTGAATCGAGTCCTTGGATGCCGACAACACTCTGACAAGGGGAGAGAAGCATGTGCTAAACCGAGAAGCAGAGGGAGGAGCATAGACAATCTTTGCATTTGGGGATTGTCCGATTACAATGGAGACGAAGATTAAGGATTGGGGAAGGAGGCATCAGAATCGAAAGACATATTTTGTTGGGAGGGGTAGGGAGAGGGGAGAGGAGCTACATGTGCTCGTTCACGATGTAGGCATCGCAGTGGGTATAACAACCCAATTTTTTAACCAAAATGCTTAATGAAATTTTTGCCATATGTAAACAAGGAGGATTTCTAACATCAATTTTTTAAGACATATCATCAATCCAGTCAAAATACATGTCACTATTAGCAATCCTTATCCTCCCAAAATATCAGAGTAAATAAAAAAAATGCAGAAGTCTTAAAGTCATGGCAGTTTAAAATGATAGCATGTGCTTAAGGGCACAAGAGAGCCAACAATGCTTATTCCATAGGTGCCTTCCCTTGCTGTAAAATCCTTTTCTCAAAACGTCAAATAACGAAAATTCAATTTAAAATTCCTTTGTCTAACCGATATCGAAACCATCAATTAATCGATCGGTCAAAATAATTCAACAATCGATACATCTGTCGGTCAAAATAGGTCAGCGTATGCATGATGAGTCTTGACGTGACAATATATAATAACACACATAACTAAAAAATGGAAGCACTACTTTTAATGAAAGTAGTTCAAGCTTCCGGAATCTTCCCTGAATGACCAGCATGGGAACTATCACCTGGAAAAATGTTAAAACAATAGGGTGAGACAAATGTCTCAGCAACCAGCAATTCCATCTCATTGGGCATACATATTCACAAGTGGGATAATCACAATAAATATAATAGTATAACAAAATGTCACTTAATCAGTTTATATATAAGCATACATATTTATCAATTTATGGCATCATAAACTCATGCTTATCTCATAATAAAGTTGCACGAAAATCAATGCACAAGATTTAATTCTCTGATCTCCCTTATACCTCCCCCAACCTTATTTCCTCTGACTGAACCCATGGGCTAGTACTATCCCACGTGACTGGTAGTTAACTCAACGAGCTCACCGATAAGGTGATATGGACTGGCCAGGTCCACAGCGCACCAGACCGGACTATGGGTTCTCCCTTTACTATATTAGTGGGGAGTCATTGCCCTATTAAATACAAGTTGGCCAAAGGACTAACCAGTGTACACCTAGTAGCCCACCACCTTATTTTCTCTTTTTGTACAAAAAAAGCACCCCTTATTTCCTCTAAAATAATCTTCCATCATATCAACATCCACCACTCCCTCTCATATCATCAACTAATAAATTGTCGGGTATCATGATCAATTTCACAAGTTCTCAGGTCAGTATTTGTAACATCATAAAACGATACCATCAATATATAAATAAATCACATTTTTATTTCATAATGAAAATAGGTCCCACAAGACAATTTCATTAACAATATAATTTTATTATGCAACTCAAATATCAATGGCACTTTTCAAAATTCTAATTATTTAAAATCACTCACAAACATGTTACAAGCATACACAAAGAGAGGAAAGTGGTTACCACTCGCCAAGCAATAAAATACTACCACATGTAAATCTTCGCCCAACACCAAGTTTCTATAAACAGTCTACAAAAATTAAATAGCACTACACATTAGTCTACGACTAATTTGTGTGGTAAAATCATTGCTCAAAAGACTTAAAATTATTATTTCAACTATTTAATATTATTATTGTGTGTACCAAAAATTCTAATTTAAAGTTTAGGATTTAAAGATATAATAGTTTTAAATTATAAACCCTCAATTTATTAAATAATCTAATTCAACTAAAATTTCAATAATACTTCTAATATTCCAAATAAATTATTTAAACGAATTTTTTTAAATAAATATATCACTTGAAATTGATTTATAATAAATTTTTTAGCAAATATATACTTAACTATATATATATACGAATATATATATATTTTAAATCTCATAATAGCAAAACTAATAAATTTGCTAATATCAATCTAACCATTTAATCATCAATTATTTAGTCCAAATATCAATATATCAAAAATCATATCTTTTTAAAATAACTAAATTCGTAAAAATATTCCAGATATCATAAAAATAAATCTAACATCACATATCATAGTTATAAAATTACATCTACAATTTTATGATCTTCTACAAATAAAACTTAAACTGGACGAAAATATAAATATCAAAATATTCTCTTATCAACATAATGTTACTACCATTAGAAAGAGGAAAATATTTGGAACAACTTTCGTGAAAGAAGTTTAATGAAAATAAGTCGTTTTACTTACCTAAGTAATCCCATAAGTAGAGCCTTAGAATGAAAAACACCCCCTTTCAGCTTCCTCTCCTCTCTCCAGCGTTCTCTCTCCTCTCTCTCTCACTCTCTCACACCAGCGACCTCTTCTCTCAGTTGTGGGTGTGTGTATGTGTGAAAATGGGTGTGTGAGGTATGGATAGGGGGTATTTATAATACCCCTCACGCTGAGCTACCAGATTTTTATTATTATTATTTTTTTTGCTGTTGCCTAAAACAGAGCATGCCTGTTGCCCTGAATTCCTTCAAGCAAGCTGACCATGTCTCTCTCTCTTTTCTTGGTCAAAAGCTGCTACAACTCCTTATTTCTCCACTATCTCACGCATAGCTGCTGCCTTTCTCTGATTTTTTTAAAGAAAAGTTGCCAACTTTGCCTGCTCATTGACAAGGACGTTACACTTGCTACCTACTAGAACAATAACCTGAAAAATGTTAATATAACGGGGTGAGATTCCACGCCCCAGTAACTTCTGAAAGTTTCTACCACACATAAGCAGACGACATATAATTTAAAAGGAAGAACTAAATTATAAATACTTTCGTATATGTAAAGATTATCATATAAATAATTTTTCATATTTTTCATAGTTTGTAACTCAATCATCATCACAAATCATGTGTAATTATGCAATATGCAAATACCCTTATAACACCGTCTATCCTTATTCCGCTGACTGGAGCCATAGGCTAACACAAAGTCTAACAGAAACTTATCCATGTAACTGGATAGTCTCAAGCTCACCAGTTTCTCAAAATACACTCAGCAAAAGGTATATAGCTCAAGTTTAGACTATGGTTCCCCTCCTTAAAAGAAAACCAAGGAGGCATCACGTGTCCCACAATTCCAATGCAATCCTGGCCAACGGAAAGACATGGGTAAAGGGGCCCTACAAATGACATTCACCGTGCACCGAGTGATGGCTTATCACGTGATAAAATCTCATCATACATATTTCCCCTCCATACTACAACCCAATCACAATGCAACTGCCAAGACAATTATAAAAATTTTCACGCCAAAATATATATTGAAAACTTTAAATATTTGCATTTATATAATTCAGTCCAAAATGCATAAAACATAGTTCAAACACAATTTAATCATATACGTTTAACAAGTATATGGAAGAATATTCAGAGTTACCTCTAACTCTCAAATTTATAGATAAGCACACACAAGAGACACTTCAAAATTCTCAACGAGAATCTACAAAATCACACTTTATAATTTCTATCAATATACTAATTAACCTAATCTAAAAGTAGCTTCAAAGATAATCTAAATACCTAAGACTACTCACTATTAGTCAAAGGTATAGCTTGCCTCCTTTATTCATGAGAAATATATATATAATTTTTATATGACATAATCCCTTTTAAAAATCTCATAGGTTATTTGAGAGAAAATAATAATAATAATAATAAAAGTGATAGTTCTAATAATAATGCTATTATTATAAGTTTGCAATTT
The DNA here is from genome assembly GCA_025593235.1 of Vachellia pachyceras. Classification (NCBI taxonomy): domain Eukaryota; kingdom Viridiplantae; phylum Streptophyta; class Magnoliopsida; order Fabales; family Fabaceae; genus Vachellia; species Vachellia pachyceras. The sequence continues at coordinate 5,407 of JANTPZ010121963.1, read as the reverse complement.
AAATAATCTCACTTGCTATGTTAATATTATATATATATATTTAAAACAGAACATCACATACATATTAATATAACTTATTAGATGTATTTATATTATTATATATAATAATATGTATAAGCTAGTATTATACACACAGATAAAGCCTAGCATGGCTTCTTCGCTATTATTATTATTATTATTATTATTATTATTATTTTGTTTTTCTTTATTTTGTTAAACCAAGCCTCTACACACTCACACACCCGTGTCACTTTTTCCCCCAATATACACACACCTCACGCATATATATAACTTCACACACACATATTAATATATATTTTATATAATAATTAAATAAATAAATGAAAGGACACCCACAATCCCATAATACACAAAAAAAAACCCACTCACACAAAACCCACACCTACATACACCACCTAACCACCTGTCTGCACACTAAACATTCATCCACCAGCCGCTTCTCGCGTTATATATATATATATATTATAAATAAATAATGATAAGATATGGTGGAAAACTAAATAATAGGAAAATGATAAAAAAATAATAAAAAAGGTACACACGCATTGTTGCTTCACAGGTTATATATGTGTATATATATTTTATATAATAAAAGGTGATGGAGAAAAACACTCATATATACGCCTACGCTTGACTCCCACAGCCCTCTACTGTGCTCCTAGGGGACAAGACAACTCATAAGAACTTTGTTTCTTGGCTCTACACAAGAATCATTCAACGTCTTTCAAATTTTTTTCTTTTATAGAATGGTGCAGCTAGAAAGAGAGAGTTACAGAGAAGACAAGACCCATGAGTTAGTGTGTGTGTGTGTATGTATCTACGCAATGCCCCAAGGAAGACAAGTTATTGTTTATATATAAATATATATTTTTACAGTGTGACAGGATAAGAGAGAACCTCTTTTTCTTCTCAAGCAAGAAGAAGCAACCAATAGACAAGACTCAACAGAAAAATGAGACAAGAAGAGCACTTGCGCACGAAGCACTGTAGCGGCATTGTTGATGGCTACTGTAGCGCCGTTTTGAGCTTGAAGTGAAAGGAAAAAGGGCTTTATATAAGAGTTTGGGTTAGGTTAGTGGTTTTTTTTAAATAAAATAATATTCTATGTCTAATTTTTTTAAAAAACGAAAATAAAAGTTATTATTCAAACATTTTTTATTACTTATTTTAATAATAAAATAAGTTTACACCTATAATTAGTTACTTTTTTTGGAGAGTTTTCCTTATATATGAAATTTTTTAAATAAATAAATAAAACTAAATTTGATTTGATTTTTTTAATCCTAATTTATTTTACTCTCTAACTAATTAAAGACCTAACAAACAACTAACTATAAACCCAAAAATAAGGATGTTACCGTAGGCGTCGTCGAAGGCGGTGAAGTTGTGGAGGCAACGTTGTGGGTTTTTCACCGGAGACGGCGGCGTCATGGGTTTTTCACCAGAGACGGCGGCGTCATGGGTTGTGAAGGCGGCAGAGTTGTGGAGGCAATGGTAAGACAAGGGTAAAATGGTGAGGGCATGGGTTCCATGGAAGTGGAACTGAGTTCCTAGGGGGACCATGGAACCACCATTTTCAAACCTGATGGAAATATCAGTTCCATGGAAATGAGGTGCATCTTACAAAACATGCTAAAATCACAATTCCATCCTCAGTTCCAGTTCCAACTCCCCACTTCCATGCTACCAAATGGGACCTTAAGTAACTCAGTCAACCCCTAACTTGACGGGTCGACCGAGTTACTATCGGATCATAACGAGTTGGTCCGAGTTGGACCGAATCATCATTACCTGAATTCAATCCCCAACTCAGACTGGATTGCCGACCGAGTCGCCGGTTTCCAACTTGACTCGACCGGTCTGATTCGAGTCCGTGAACCTTGCAATTAACATTGAAACTAAACAGTTGGTAGGATTAGTTGGGGGCAAAACACTAAACTTTAAGGAATAAAGATCATTACCAAAAAGTCTTTATATAAAGTGAAGAATGCAAGCATTTTGTTATTTCTTACATTGTAACTTGTCATTACACGCTCTTTAATTGTTGTTAAACTTTTGAATAATCAAGTCTCTTGCTAATAAATTCGTAGTAATTCTCCCAGTTAGTTACCAACATGCTGTTGGTTAAGGTAGTAAGCGACCTTACCTTCTGTAAAGAAGAGAACACAAATTCAAATTCTAGCAAACATACTTATTAAAAAAGACGAAAAACCATACGCTGCAAAGTAAACCTTCACGGGCGAATCACTCTAACAATGTCAAGTGGGGCCTTCCCTTCCTGATAGCTTTGGAAATTGACAACACCATAATTCTTGATGTTTCTGTACATTCTGGGTCTTGTTTCATCAATAAGGGCCTCCACAGGCCCTACTTCTGCCTCTACATCTGGTTCGTTAAACACTGCCACTGATATCCTTAACTTGTCTTTGTTCGTTAAAACCCTATGCATTGGGCTCTTGAATATTCCATTACTCATTATCTACAACATTACAAAATAATAGGATTATGCATCTAAGCAGAAACAATCAAAATTTCCCATATGCTTGAATACTCTTTTCAGAAAATAATAGATCAATCAAGAATGAGATATAAAAGAAAGGGAGAATTTCATTTAGGTCTCATGGAAAAGACTTAATCATCAATAAGACCCAAAAGATTCTAAAATTTCAGTGGGATAACAAAAAGAAAGGGGTTTAAAACCTTATACAACTTGTTATTGTACCATACGTAGTTGTTATAATTGTTAAAATGTGTATGTACGTTTGTAAATTTTTACTTAGACACTTATTAATCTTTCTATATCAAAACTTGTTATAATATACACTAGAACTCGTAAACTTTAATATAGATAGTCCGATATGTGCACTTGTAAACGGATGGATGAACATGGGTTCAAACTTTAGGGGCAACAAGGTCTTTAGATTTCCCAACTTAATTTGAGCCCAAATTACTCCACTTAATTTCAGAATCTCTTGTAAAATTAAGTTCCATCTACATGAAGAATTGGAAAGTATGATACTCATATCTTAGAAGGTCAGTTTTAAGTTCTGCTACAAGGACCTGAATCTGTAAATAAATTTATAAGCCATATTAAGATCTAAGGCCTACTGTACCCTCCCTAACTCAAAGATCCGAAATCACGTTAAAAAGTCCATTGAGTTATGTAGCGGTACTTGCATTTGATCGCCAAGGTTGACGACAAGAGCATCAGGAATGGTAGGGACATTGAACCAAGCGTCATGGATCAGAACTTGAAGGCCTTCCACCTATGAGTCTTGCAAGAGAACTGTGATTCCTGATCTATCAGTATGAGGCTTCACTCCAAGAACCATATCAGGTCTGCTACATGGAGAGTAGAAGTTAAACCTCACATGCATCATCGCTCTCTCAGCCCCAAACTGCTTCAAGAAGCTTTTTTCTTCCACCTTCAATGACCTTACCATGCTTCTCAGCAGTTCATCCATCATTGCCTTTGTTTTAATGGAAAACTCCTCCAGTGTCTCCCTGCATATTATTTAACCACAATAAATTAATCAGCTAAGGTGCAAATTTGTTGTTTAGGAAGTTTTGATTTAGGAGAAACGTTATCCCAGTAGTTTGTTGGGTTCAATGTTCCCCTAAAAGTTTTAAAATGTAACAATGTTGCCCATCCCATTAAAAAATTAACATTGATGTTAACATTTTCTATAATAAAACATTACGTTGCTCCATTTTAAAACTTACAAAGTAATCTTGAACCTAAAATAAACATAAGGGATATCATTGCTCTAAAGTGAAAACTTCCTTAGCAAATTTGCACTTTAATCTTAAATTAATGCTCCCTCACCACTGATCCCCGTGTCAAATCAGTACTACAAAAATTTTCCACAGCAAAACTTGAGTCAAGTTACTTTATATCCAATAGATTAAGTAAATAGGTGAATTTTCAAATGCAAATTTAATGCTCCGACTGGCTGAATTAGAATGGGTTTTCATAGATGATTTATATTACTGAATGTTGACTTGTTCTTCATTCATTCTTTCTTGTAGTACCTGAAGTCAGGAGGATTTTGAGGCCAGAGAGGAAGTCATCTTTGATGTGTTGGAAAAACTTTAAGGGTAAGGCGATAGGACCAATCCAGGACCTGCTTCTCTGAAACTATTCTGTCATTTCCATACCTTTCAGTTTCATTAACAGCTCTTCCATACTTCTCCTTCTCTTCCATTGCAAGTCCAAAAAACTGCTTCGCAATTTCACGAACCTTCTCAAGAAATGAACTTGACATTCCATGACCAACTGCCTGTTACCTCAATAGGTTCATACAACTCTGTATAACAGAACTTGAAAGGCGGGAAAAAAGAGAACAGAAATTCCGAACATAATTGGATTCTCAAAACTGCAATATATATATAATTCCTCGAACAACAACTTCTCGAGTGAAAAAATACTTCTCCAGAGGAGGAACTAACAAATAAGATAATGGTAAGAAACAATCCTATTCAGTATAGCTACTAAAACAGTCTCTACTACTAGCAACAATCACAGTAATCAAACACCAAGGCTACTTCATCTCTTAATAGCTGTGAAATCAGAAGCTTGAAACCAAATATAAGCACAGTAAAGCTGACGAATGAAGTGAAGAACAGATACATCAAGTGAGAAGCAAAAATCTGGATAATGAGAATTTGAGAGTTGACTTTTTGAGGGATGAGAAGGGAGAAGAGGAAATTAAAGAAATCGTACCTGGAAGCATCCAGAAGAGGAAAGAGCATATCTGAGCTTGAGAAGCTCTTGTTCAGAAGATAAGAGGAGACCGACATCGATGGTAGGAATGAGAAAGGAAGATGAAGAAGAATCAAACTGCTTGGAGCCAAAGGTATGTTCCTTCACAACAAACTGTGGTTCATCCCCATCCATCGACATCTCTTGAACGCTCTTCCCCATTGATTTTCCCTCAGAAACTACACAGTTTCCGGACATCTCTCCCTCTCTGACTTCCAGCATTTGATTCGTCTGGAGGATCCGTGTGATTATTTTATGGGTTAAGCTCCATTTTTACGTGGCAAGTTTATTTTCCCTTCTCAATTTGAAGTTTTCAAATTGCAGTAACAACGCACCAACAATTATTCATTGTATTAAGTTTAATGGTTAGTTAATCAAATGTTTGAATTACCAATTTCACATTTCCTGCTTGTTTGGGAACTTCACTCTTTAACAATGTACGAAAACTGAGACAAAACAATCTCAAAATCCGTAAAAAGCATCTTGAAATCTATAAAAACCATCTTAAATCCACAAAACCATCTAGAAATCCATAAACTCCTTTCTCCTAACGGAACTCCTTTCTCCCAACGGAGTTCCCAAACAAACACTTATGCCCTGTTTGGTATGATGAAATTGGCCACA
>JANTPZ010121962.1:0-35325 GCA_025593235.1 Vachellia pachyceras | reverse complement strand
CAAAATTAAAAATTATAAAAATTAAGTAGTAAATTACATTACTAACAAAATAATAATTACTAAATCAATCATATACTTGTATGTTATCTATTATCTAATATTATTTATAGTTTCAAAATATTCATCATAAGAAAATATCAACATATAAATATGGTAAAAGCTTCTCTTTTTATTTTTTAACTTTCAAATTTGAAAAATTCATCCTTTTTTTGAAAAATAATTAAAAAGATGAGAAGATAACTAGATACAAACGCGACAGTAAACATATGCAGGGAAGTTGTTCTATTTTTTTTTAATGTTTTTACCTTTTAAATTTTTAAAATTAAGTATTTAAATGTTTTATAAAATAATTTAAAAAAAGAAAAGAAAAGTCAACCGGGTTGACCCCGGGTTAGCCGGGTCAGTCCGGTTTGACCGGGTTGACGCCAACCCGGGATTTTTTAACAAACCGGACCGAACCAGAGGCCGGTTTGCCGGTTTCCGGTCCGAACCGGCTGGTCCGGTCCGGGTTTGATTACATTGGTTTGAATCATCGTTAGGAGATATGACCATATTTTGGAACCCCTATATAAAATTTAGGTTTTGTCCAAGTACATTTGGATACAAAACCTCAATTTGAAAAACAAGAACATTATCTTTCCTAATAAATTTTCTCTTTCATACTTTTTTCTTTTTCCCCCTAAAAGCCAATAACTTCCCAAGTACAGTATTTTAAAACATAGGTGTTTCTTTAGAATCTATAAAAATATTTTCCAAAACATATTTTTTACCTCGAAATTCGTAAAATTTATTTTCAATCGGATTTTTAAACGAGCCCTGCCCAACCGGGCTTTGAAAATGATTGTATCCAATTGGAGAATACATGTGCTTAGTAAAAAAGAATAATAATAAGACAGTTTTTGGAGGTCAGAATAAATACAAGCATGCAGTTTATATATGCGTTTTTTAAAAAAAATCATTTAACTACATCATTTATAAATTGCATTGAATTTTAAGAGGCTGAACTATTGAATTTCTCTTATAGTGTATTGTTAAATAGTATGGCATATTAAAATTAGTTAATTTATTAACCATTATTTAATAAACGCACGCACAAATCATAATAAACCATCTTGTTTAGTGCCTTTAAAAAGTAAGTTTGAAACTTGTTTAGAGTATGTTTAAAAAGTAACTTCTCTCTAATTCAATTGGTAAGGAATTATAGATTTAAAAAGCAGCCTTTGGAATTTCTCCCTTTGAGTGTAATGCTTTGGGTATGCAATATATAGTCAAGATTCTTTTCCATACGAAAATCACTAAAAATCACATTTATATAAACAATTTTTTTGTGATAAAGCATTAATTTTTATTACTCTTTTGATCATATTTATAAGTTATTTCGAGCATGTTTCATTCAAATTAAGGAAAACTTTAAACCTCATTAACTTTATCTAAAATTGAACTTTCTAACTTTATTTCTATTTAATATTCATTATAACACATAAAAACAAAATAACATATAATAAATGAAGAGTAAAATTGAATATTTAGTTAAAAAATTAATAAAATAATTTATAAATAGAACTGAATAAGTCGTGGATGCATTTCTTCTTTTTGTTTTTTTGGGGTGGGTTTTTATTTTGTCTTCTTTGTGCTACCTTTTTTAATCTCTTATCTTACATTACACTATCTACCTGATCTTATCTTATTACATGTCTGATCTTATATTTATGCTACCTTCAAAAGGTAGGCACAAAAGACTGTTATCATTATATAGTTGGATGAATACTTTCAAGAGCCTGAGTCTGCAGGTAAGTTTCTTTTAGGTTCATGCTTGAACCTTTGAAAGGTTTGAAGCCTTTTTAGAGACCTACATATAATGTAGACCATTAAAAAAGTTTCAAATTGAACTTTATGCGTACTATTATACTCCTTTAAATAGTCTTCAATGTATGCTTTAAGCATATTATACTTATTGTATGTAAGTTTTTAATATAAAAATTAGGATTAAAAAATAAAAAAAGTATTTTTTGCATCATATAAAAATTATATTTATTTTATATATAAACAGATCAACTTAAATGTTTACAAGTTAGGTTTTAAAAAATAGGTTTGATTATTTATACAATTAAATTTTTAAATAGGTCTTAACTTGACTTTTTTAATAAACAGATAACATCAAACTAGATTTTAAACAGATCAGATCGTAAGGCTTATGATAGAAGCTTTATCGATTCCCATCCATATGGGAAACCAAATCCAAAACGCACAAGGAATTGGAAACCAAGGCCAAATGGCATATTCCGCCCTCTCAAGCAATCGCCCAATAGGTTGACGCCACGTGTTAGGAACGGAAATAGCGCAACCAACTTGTGGGGGGAAGTAAAAAAGAACAAATGCCGCGAGCCATCAGTTTTCAAGGATCTATAAAGTGGCGACCCGAGTCAGTTTACAGAATTTTGTGAAAAGACGCCACCGCTCTTTCTTTCGCTCTTCTCTGCAACCTTCCCAGGTACTCCTTCCTTCCTTCTCTCTCTCTCGATCTCGTTTTCCCGCTGCAGTTACCTTTTCCTTTCCCGTATTTCAAATCTTCGAGCAAACCCTTGAGTCGCACGACAGAGTTTCTAACTTTGACCTTGTCTTGGAATTTAACGGTTCAATATTGTGCGGGCTGAGTTTACTGTTGATTTGCTGGCATTAGTTAACCGAGTAAAATTTTTTATTCTCTAGCTCAATTTAATTTTTGCTAATGAAATTGTGTTCACTCGGAACCTGGGTTGAGTTCTGGGCCATTGGATCCGGATCAAAATTTTGGGACCTTTCTGGCAGATCTTGGTTCCTAATATAATCTGCGTTTTGTTTTGTCGATGATTTATTTCAAATAGATAATACTGCCATGTAACTCTTATTAATGTGTTTTTATGAACTTAATTCTCATTCTCTGGAATCTCTCTTGTTAATGGAGTTATGCTAAGTGCTTATCAATGCGTGTAAGAGGGGTGTTAATGGGTATAAAAAGGGAATTGAGATCATATGTATCTGGCTTCAGGTAGTTAGGAAAGAGTGGTACCTCTAACAACCCACTGGGCGTTGGTTAGAGGAGGCAGACGGTGAGAAAACAGAGGGGGATGCATTGGACATTCAAGTTTGGAGATTTGTTAATGAATTCACTTATATTTGAGAACCATTTTCTCATTGTTATTCCGTTTCTTATGGCCCAAACAAAAACGGACTGCTTTCGGATTTCCTCTGTACCAAACTGGTATCAGAAACAGTTTCAGATGTCTTCTCTAGTCTATACCAGTTTCAACCGCAGAAGTGCATGAAACATGGAGCTGAGATGGGATGAGATGATCCAATCGACTTCATGAGCTCAAGCACAAGCTATCGTCAACTTGAATCAAATACTAGTACATACCTTTTCTAGTAATACACCTCCTCTAACTGATTCCCAGTCATGTTGCCAGATGTCCCACTCTTTCCTAACAGAATTTAAGACTACCTGAGGCCAGCCACATGTTATCACAATTCCCTTTATTTCTCGCCATACACCTCTGTTGAATTTTCCATTTATACCTCCTTAGCCCTGTTTGACTTGTTATTTCATTGTTATCAGCTCATGTTATGTCGCTTAGCAGTGATATTGTGATTAGTTTATATCTTAAAAATCTTACCTACAGAACGCCTAAAAGAAATAAAAAGGCTAGCCAAATCATATATGTCTGTGCATGTGATGTCTTTCTAATTGCTAATCACAATATGCAGATTGCTAATTGGATCTTCATGAGTTCAACAACTTTTGGACCATACTTCGTTTCCTGTGCATCGGGAAACAAGAACAGCCTCTTCTGCTGGATTTTGCTCTCCTTACTCCCAAAGTATTTGGGGACTCCATTTGCACGCTTCAACTTTCTTCTCATTCAGGCAATTGACAGGAGTCCATCTGCAGTTGGGGGAATTTAGTGGTGATTAATTTACAGTTCTGATTAGTTTGACCGTCAGCCTATTTAGATCCCTTTGTTAATTGGCAAAATGGTATCCTCTAATTTGCCTAAGACCGGCGTTTGCAAACCATTCCAGACCCAAGTACTCTTTCCTGCAAGCCTCACTGACAATGTGATTACGGACCAAGTTGAGCTTGATTTCTCTGATGTCTTTGGTCCAGTTACAGTGCCTACTATAGAAGTGAGTGATGCTGATTCTGCTATTGTTGAGCATGTGGAAGAATCAAGTGAACTCGTTTATGATGATCCCGCTGTCATTTATACCCGCTCACATTCATTGGTTGGCCCTTCTACATGTGTTAGCCAATCACTAAAGCTTGGCAAACTCACTTTACATGAAACTGAAGATTCATTGGAAACAATAGAGCATGTTGCTGGAGAGACCATTAAAGAAGTTGATGAATCTAATGGCAACATTGTCATCACTGAGGAGTCTCTTGAAGGTGATAAGGGGCATCTCATGAAGATCCAGAGAGTGAACATTGAAGATTTTGAGATTTTGAAGGTTGTGGGACAAGGAGCATTTGCTAAAGTATATCAAGTGAGGAAAAAGGGTACTTCTGAAATATATGCAATGAAGGTAATGAGAAAGGACAAAATTATTGGAAAAAACCATGCTGAATACATGAAAGCTGAGAGGGATATTTTAACCAAAATAGAGCACCCCTTTATTGTTCAACTCAGATACTCTTTTCAGGTACTTATTCTCAAATTAGTAATTTTTAATTACCCATATTTGATGCTAGTGAAGTGCTTTCTCTTGACGATCATAGACCAACGTGGTGTTATGTTTATTTTGTTCAGACAAAATACAGATTATATCTTGTGCTGGATTTTGTAAATGGAGGTCATCTTTTCTTTCAGCTTTATCATCATGGCCTTTTCAGGTACTTTTTGTTTTGGCCTTTCTTTTTTATGAAATATTGCATAGAGTACTTGACTTTGTGGTTTTATTCTTGGTTTCGTTTTTCAGAGAGGATCTAGCCCGCATATATGCTGCTGAGATTGTTTCTGCTGTTTCCCATCTCCATGCAAATGGAATAATGCACAGGGATCTAAAACCGGAAAATATTTTGCTGGATGCTGATGGCCATGTATACCCCTGTTTCTACTTGATGCTTGTTTTGTCCTGCTTTAGGCTTTAAATAATCTGAGGTCTTTGTATTGATTGATCTACAGGTTATGCTGACGGATTTTGGCCTGGCCAAGCAATTTGAAAGTGATACAAGATCTAATTCCATGTGTGGAACAATAGAGTACATGGCACCTGAAATTATTCTTAGCAAGGGCCATGATAAGGCTGCTGATTGGTGGAGTGTTGGAATCCTACTGTATGAGATGCTGACCGGAAAGGTCTGTATCCTGCTTTTTGTATATTTGTAGTTGTTCATTTAGATCATTGAAGTTGTTTGAGAACTTATGTCTCATCTCGTATGGAATTCTTACGAAAAATAATGCGGCAACAGATCCTATTTGCCTTTAAATGTTTATATTTATTCACATATTGCACTGATTTATTTATTTTTTATCGGCGAACATATTATAATATGTTTTTGTGATGAACTTGTGTTCCTGGTGATTGAGTAGCTAATGATGTGCTTCTGATTTGGAATAGAAAGTGATTGTTTTTGTTGATTGGCCATCTTCTCTGCAGCCTCCCTTCTGTGGTGGAAATCGTGATAAGATTCAGCGGAAAATAATTAAAGACAAGATCAAGCTGCCAGCATTTTTGTCCAGTGAAGCACATTCATTGTTGAAAATGGTAATAGTTCACTTAGAACTCGTTATTTTTAAATGATATTCTTATCTTGAGAAGTCGGAAACTCAGAATTATCCTTGCTTGGCTTATCATTTGAATTGATAAACAATTATTTGACATGCTCATTGGAAAGTTCTCTTTGCTTTCTGTCATTGAGCACTGCCATATCAATTAAGACATACTTTTTTTGGGGGTGGGGGTGGGATGACATAGTTGGCGTTGGCCCAGATAGAGGGGTTTAAATAGAGAAGTATACACGGGGGTACTTTTAGGCACGATGCATTTTATGTGTTATGAAACATTTCCTTCATTTTCATATGATATTTGGTAAGTTTACACATTAATTTCTTGTATATGTGGAAATCCTTTCATAAGTTTTTTTGGATATCACATGCAATATTCAAGATTTCCATGTTTTGATATGTCATACTTGGCATAGGGACCACGACCCCCCCCCCCCCCCCAAAAAAAAAAATTACATTCTATAAATTAGCATCCCACTTCTCAACGATTGGGGTATTTGAATGGTTCACCTACTAGACCCCGCCATAAGGTTTAAAATTTTCATTTTCTAGAGAATAATTTGACCCAACTTTTGCTAGAAATATAGAAAACATTTTTATTTTCGTATACTAACTGCTACTTGTCTATCGAAGTTAAATAAACATGACTGTCCCTGTTACAGCTACTGCAGAAGGACTCGACTAAGCGATTGGGCAGTGGAACAAGGGGTAGCTTGGAAATTAGAGATCACAAGTGGTTTAAACCAATCAACTGGAGGAAGTTGGATGCCCGTGAGGTCCAACCAAGCTTTCGCCCTGAAGTCGCTGGAAAACATTGTGTTGCCAACTTTGAGAAGCGCTGGACCGATATGCCCATCGTAGTTTCACCGGCTGCTAGTCCAAATGGTGGCAATCACTTCAAAGACTTTAGTTATGTGAGATCTGCAGCTTCTTTCCTTCGAAGGAATAGCCCTGCTTGATAGCTTTAACTGGCAGCATAAGATGTCCGAGTTTTCTGCAATACTCGTTTTTATTTATTTAGCTGCGTGAAAATGGTAGTAGTATATGGTACTGCAACAAACATTTTCTTGGGTCCTTATGTGTCGTGTGAATTTATAGCTCTTTTATTAGTACGTTGAGCTGACTTGCTGATTGATTATTGTGGTATGCACAAATGCTATGGATTTTGTCATCTTACTGCCTCTTCCCTCAGGAGCAATTTCGTCTCTATTTATCTGAACTGGATGAATTTGCTGTTAGTTTTTTTTTCCAGCACCAATCTTTTACTTGAGAAATTAACATTAGAACATTGCTCTTCAGTGCTTGAATTTTCCTAGTATTGCTACGTTGCTACAATCTCTGCCTTCTGTATTTTAGAAGTAATATTTAAATTTTTAGATAATAAATGAAAGAGTTGAATATCATTATTAGTCCTTATAGTTTGATTGAATTTTAATTTTGGTCTGGCAATTTTAAATTGTTGGTTTTGATTTCTATGTCTTCATGAAGTATTGTTACGAGTTTTAAAACTAAACAAATTTTAAGCATGAGTTTTAAAACTAAACAGATTTTAAGTAAAGCTATAAGAAACATGACCAATGGTTTGAAATTATAAGGATCAAAATTAAAATTTAATTTAATTATAAGAATTTAAAATAGTAATAACCCTAAAGAAGATGATAAAATCATTGTTAAATGTGGATATGTGAATACTAAGTTATAAAAAATTAATAACAATGATAATGATGTCTATTGTCTTATACTCTTATAAATATGTATGTAAAATTGCTAGAGATCATATAAGAACTATATGATTTAAATGTTCTATTGTAAAATAGAAGCATTAATTAATAATTGTTAACATTATATTCTGATAAGACATAAAAAATAATTGAGAAAAATGACGAAAAAGTTTGTTTAAAAATTTTTAGTTAGAAGGATCTATATTGAAGTGTTTGATACCTTCTGTAAATAAAAACATACTAAATCATTTTAATCAATAAAATTTTCTACACTCAGGTAAAAAAAATAAAATTTTCTATACTATCATTTTAACTATTCCCCCAAATAGAAGAAAAAAATCCAGACGAAAAAACAGAAATAACCAGTTTGACATGCCAAGGGTCGGAAAAAACACTTGACACGGCAGCGTTCAGAGATAACAAGAGCTATTCACTATTTATGATAGCCCAAAAGAGCAAGATAAAACTGAGGCACACAATTGCATGGCGTCTCTCTCTCTCTCTCTCTCTCTTGTTTAATTATTTACATATTTTTCAAAGTCCAAGAAAATATATTCCTCCTGGATAAAGCGAAAAGGAAAAAAAAAAGCATTAGATGGCCGAAGACTTGCCACTGCCTTGTGCTCACGTCACTACTCCTAAAGTGATAGGATCTCGAAGCAATGACAGACTAATAGACGAAGAGCGAGAGAAGAAAGAAGAGAGTAAAGACAGAAGAGAGTATAGGCGAAGGGAAAGAGATAGACAAGGAAGAAAGAGATTCTTGATAATGCTCATAGTCTCCCTCTTGCATTCCAGACCGTTACATATATTCCACTGTCACGTGAATGTTCATGCAGTCACAGAGACTCGCTAACAGAAAACTAACATGTATGCATGTATTTACTGATATACCCTCCCCTTTGCGTTCTATATCCTATCAAATACTCCCCCCTCAAAATCATCCTTGTCCTCAAGGATGAACGGCACCCGCGAACTTTGGAAAGCGTTTGGCGATGTCTTCCCATGCTTCCCACGTGGCCTCTTCAGGCAGGCCATCTTTCCAGTGGACTAGGACTTGCGTCAGTGGCTTGTGCTGTCGCTGCACCATTCGCCGATCCAGCACTGCAAAGGGAATCTTGCTGCCTGCCGCAGGCACAACATCATCTGGCAAAGGGACCAACGGGATTGCTGAATCAGGGCACAATTTCAGCAATGACACGTGGAAGATGGGATGGACTCGACTGTTCGCGGGGAGCTCCAGCGTATATGCCACCTCGGTAACACATGCTATGATCTTGAATGGGCCATAATATCGTGGAGATAGCTTTTCTGATGTGCTGTGAGCCACGGATATCTGACGGTAGGGGGTAACTTTAGGAAAACAGAGTCACCTACATTGAATTGGCGTTCAGAACGATGCTGATCGACGAACTGCTTCATCCTGTTCACTGCGGTCGCCAAGTGCTGCTTCAATTGTGTTAGGAGGGATTCCCTGGCGCTGAATGATCTATCAATGGATTCCATAGTAGACTCATGGGGGAGGTACGGAAGTTGTATTGCAGGGGGTTGCCCATACATAACTTCAAAAGGCGTTAATTTGGTCGACGAGTGAGTGGTCGTGTTGTACCACTACTCCGCCAGCGGGAGCCACTGTGCCCAGTCGTGCGGGCGTTGCTAGCAAAAACAGCGTAAGTATTGCTCCAAACATCGGTTGAGAACTTCGCTTTGCCCATCGCTTTGTGGATGGTACACCGTCGACAAGCGTTGCTCAATGCCGAGACACTGCAGAAATTCCCTCCAAAATTGACTTGTGAACAGGGGGCTCGATCGCTTATTATGTTTGCTGGCGCTCTATGCAATTTGTAAATATTATCCATAAACACTTGCGCCAAATCTGCGACAGAAAATGGGTGTGATAGTGCAAGGAGGTGGGCGTACTTACTTAGGCGATCAACTACTACCCAGATTGCATCCTTCCCATTCGACCTTGGTAATTTCTCGATAAAATCCATCGCAATGCTCTGCCATACACCTTCTGGTATTGGAAGGGGTTGCAGCAATCCTGGATAAGCCACCGTTTCATATTTGCAACGTAAGCAGGTGGGGCATTGACGAATAAAATCCTTGACACCGGGCAACATGTGTTTCCAATAAAAAATGGACTTAATGCATTAGCATGTAGCTTTTACCCCCGAATGCCCCCTTTGGGGTCCCGAATATAGCCATTGGATTATCAGCTTTTGTAACTCCCCTTCCGAAGGTCCGATGACGATGCGACG
Source organism: Vachellia pachyceras (assembly GCA_025593235.1). NCBI lineage: Eukaryota > Viridiplantae > Streptophyta > Magnoliopsida > Fabales > Fabaceae > Vachellia > Vachellia pachyceras. The sequence goes on along the minus strand of JANTPZ010121962.1, from coordinate 25,578 downwards.
CTTCCTCAAGAGCATCCCTTGTTGCCAGGAGTACTTAGGGTGTGACAAGGGGCTCTGTTCTATTTCTTCAATCATTTTCTTTAAGTCATCGTCATTTTGCCATTGGGCCTTGATGCGATCCCACAACTCCGTAGACACTGATGATACCGATAACTGCAGCAATTCGCCATGTGCAGCTCTGGATAATGCATCTGCAGCCCCATTCTCACTCCCCTTTCTGTATTTGATTTCATATTGCAGTCCCATGAGCTTCGTAATCCATGTGTATTGTGCAGGGGTTGACAGTCTCTGTTCCAGTAGAAACTTGACGCTCCGCTGATCAGTTACGATGGTAAAGGGTCGGATGCACAAGTATTGGTGCCATTTAGATACAGCATGGACAATGGCAAGTAGTTCCTTATCGTATACAGACAATAATTGATTCTTTGGGGATAGCACCTTACTTACAAACGCCACTGGGTGCCCTGCTTGCGAGAGAACAGCCCCAATTCCCACACTGGACGCGTCTGTTTCCAGGACAAATGGTTGCGTCACATTAGGTAGCGCAAGCAGGGGTGCATGAACCAACGCGTCCTTGAGAGCCTGGAACGCTTTGGTTGCCTCTTCTGTCCATGTGAAGTTCCATTTCTTTAATAGTTCGGTGAGGGGTCTCGCAATGGTGCCATATGATCGGATAAAGCAACAGTAGTAACCTGAGAGCCCCAGAAACGCTCTTACCTCCCTAATAGTTTGAGGCGTCGGCCAAGCCTTAACTATCTCCAATTTTGTGACATCGGCCGCCACATTACCATTTGCGATTGCATGTCCCAGATACTCGATACTCCTTGTAGCAAACGCACATTTGGCTTTCTTAACAAAGAAGTGGTTATGGAGTAGAATGTCAAAAACAGTTCGAAGATGACCCATGTGCGATTCAATATCTGGGTTGTACACCAGTATATCGTCGAAGAAAACTAACACATATTTACGCAGCAGGCCTTTGAAGATACGATTCATAATACCCTGGAAAGTGGATGGGGCATTGGTGAGCCCGAATGGCATAACCAAATACTCGTAGTGTCCTGCATGAGTTTGGAAAGCCGTCTTGTGGATGTCTTCCCTTTTTACCCTAATTTGATGGTAACCAGAGCGCAGGTCAAGCTTCGAAAACACTCTTGCCATCGCCAGTTCATCTAGCAAGTCTTCAATTAAAGGGATGGGGAAATTGTCTCTGACTGTGGCTTTGTTAAGAGCTCGATAGTCTACACACATCCGCCAACTGTCATCCTTCTTCTTAACCAAAACGACTGGAGACGCAAATGGTGAGGTGCTATGCTGTATCACTCCCTGTTGCAACATTTCCTGGATCATTCCCTTAATAACGTCCTTTTGACCAGCTGGATACCTATAAGGGCGGATCTTCACGGGTTGCGTTCCTTCTCTTAAGATAATTTGATAATCCTGCCCTCCCCTCGTTGGGGGCAACGATCGTGGCTCTGCGAATATTGCTTCGTAACTGTGCACTGACCCTGCAATGGCTGTGGGTAATGGGGAAGAGCTGGCTGCCTGAATCACTTTGGGCTCATTGTGTGGGGATACTGGAACAATTTGGAAGCACATCATGTCTATGTTTTTTCATAATAACTTCATCATTCTATTTTCTGGGATGACCCTGTTTTTACCCACCTTCGGCGCCGTGAAAGTGACGGGCAAGTTGTTCCAGAGGAACCTCATAGTCAGGTTGCGGCAGTCTAGCTGTATGATCCCTAACTCTCTCAACCATTGCATGCCAATGACCATATCACAGCCAGCTAGGGGAAGCGGGTAGACTTCAGTATGAAATTGCACCCCGTGAGAGGACCACGCAAGGGACTGGCATTGTTCACGAGCCCATAATGAGCTACCACCGGCTACAGCGACCATTAATGGTGAAATGGCTCGAGCCTTCACATTCGCCTCTCTAGCCACGTATACATCCAAGAAATTATGGGTGCTTCCAGTGTCGATCAAGATATGGATGATGCGTTTTCCCACACAGCCTATTACATGCATCGTGTTCACCCCTGTCTCCCCCTGCATGGCGTTGAGCGAGATGACAGGTTTGACACTCTCTATTGTCTGATCCTCATACGGGCTCTCTTGATCTCTCACTGAGTTTTCCTCGCTCAAAACTTCAGAGTCATCAATTACCTCCATCAAGAACAATTGCATGCCTTTCCTGTTATTGCACTCGTGCCCCGGCGTGTACTTCTCTCGGCAATAATAACAGAGGTTCTTGGTTCTACATTCCTCTAACTCTTCTGGAGTAAGTTTCTGTCTAAAAGCAAGGTTGGGCCGTCCTAACACTCCCTTAGAGGTAGGAGGTGGGAGAGGCAGGGGTCTCTTAGGTTCCAGTACCATCGTCTTATCTTTCGCTGATGGCAAACCTGATCTAGGGAAAGGGGTAGAGAATGAACCCCTCGCAAAACTTGACTTACTATGCATTGACGATGGGGCTATTTGCTGCAAAGATTCCAGATTCGCCTCTTGCAAACGAGCCAGTTTAGATGCCTCCAGCAACGTCCGGGATTGGAGTAACTTGACCCCTGCAGCAACTTGAGGTTTTAGCCCCCCAATAAAACAACTCATCCTCTTGGCCTCCGGTAAATCTATCTTGCACATGAGATTGTCAAAAGATCGTTGATACTCAGCCAGGGTCTCTGTTTGCTGAAGTTGCATCAATTCTTCCGTGGGATCTTCTTACAGCGGACCGAATCGACTCCGTATAGCCTCCACGAACACATTCCACGGGACGTTTCCATTTCTTCCTCTTTCGAAATACTGAAACCATCGGTATGCATCGTTGTCAAGAGCAATGCTTGCCAACAACGTCTTCCTACCTTCAGGGGTCCCATCCAAAGAGAAGTATTTTTCGCACTTTGCAATCCATGCATCTATGTCTGTGGCTGAAAAACTGGGAAAGTCTAGCCTAGTGTAACGCGTAGGTGTGTAGTAATCTCCTTCCCGGCGTCTTTCATCGTGAGCAGGCACGTCTACAACCCGGAGGGACAGTTGTCGCACGAAATTTTGCAACTCGGTGAGTTGCCCTCTCATTTCTTGGATCCCTTCCGTGCGATCGGAAAGTCCAGCAAAACGGCGATCCATCTCGGCTTTCAGTTGTTCCTCTAATTCCTTTAATACGACCTGGGATCTGGTGCTGTCAGCCATGGCCAGGATCGGTCGCTCTGATACCAGTGATAGGATCTCGAAGCATTGACAGACTAATAGACGAAGAACGAGAGAAGAAAGAAGAGAGAGTAAAGACATAAGAGAGTATAGGCGAAGGGAAAGAGATAGACAAGGAAGAAAGAGATTCTTGATAATGCTCATAGTCTCCCTCTTGCATTCCGGACCGTTACATATATTCCACTGTCACGTAAATGTTCATGCAGTCACAGCGACTCGCTAACAGAAAACTAACATGTATGCATGTATTTACTGATATACCCTCCCTTCTGCGTTCTATATCCTATCATAAAGCTTCCCCAACTTCTGAGCATAATCTTTCTTCATGGCTTCCTTGCTTCGTCCTCCTCCTGCAAGTACCCTTCAACACAATCTCATGACAATATCCTTCTTTCCTCTGAAATCCACTTCACCAAATAACATTTCTTTCTTAACACACCGTTTCAAGAGCAACCCTGTAAAATGTAAATCTTTTCTGGAAAACATTCCCAACGATTTGTTGGGGAACAATATATACCTTAATCAATTCCCTGCTATTCGATCAGGATTAGTCCAATTTCAGAGACTAACTGAAGATTTATCCGATTTCCAGAAGTGGGGTTTCCTTGTTTTTGCAGGATTGACATGGATTTACTTGACTGCAAGGCCCGTTGTTCTTATAGGCGCCATTGATGCCTACCTTCTGGCTCCTCTACAACTCGGTTTGGACAATTTATCAGGAAGAAGAAATCTCAAGAGGACTGATTTTATGATTGGAGATAAGATTGGGGAAGGTTCGTTTGGTGTTGTTTATTCTGGTGTTGTGGTTCCAAAGAATGCTTCTGTTGAAGAGAATGTTCAGGAGTGGGGAAGAGGCAAGACAAGAAAAACAACAATTTGAATGTGAAATCTATGGATAAAGTTATTCTCAAAAAGGTATTCTAATTACATCATGCATTTGTGGACACTGGAGAGAGCTTTACTTATGCTGCATGCTTCCTGCTTCAATGAAGCCATTGTTGGCTCATTTTCTTTCTACAGATAATAATGTCAATGTGTGTGTTTGTTTATATCCATTTCCTTTTTTTTTCTTTGTTTACTTTGTTTCAGATTCCTGATCTGCTTTATCCTACCTCCGATATTCCTAAACACAAGCTCAATCCACTGTCTCTCAAATTCAAGTCTTTCCTTAAAGGATCAATATTAATTGCACATTGTAAGAGAGGTTTTCATCCGGGATGGTTACAGTGCACATAACGAAAGAAAGTATTTTAGGAAAACCAATACATATTTGTTACAAATAATTAACTTAACTAATTTTCTTAATATTACTACAGCTCATATTAAGAAATAGAGGAGGAGGGAGGTATAACAGTAAAAAGAATGAGATAAGAATTAAAATCTTATAATTTTGTCACCTGAACCCCAAAATTAATGAGAAACTTGCGCATTCGGACATGGACCAATCTCTTTTCAATGCATTCTCCTCTTTGTTAATCAAACGTTGGCTGGATGGCATGGGATGTGCAGGTGAAGGTTGGTACCGTAGGGGCAGAACAATTCGGTGACTTTGAGGAGTGGTTCAATTTCAGGCTTTCCAGAGCAGCTCCTGAAACATGTGCTGAGTTCCTGGGAAGTTTTGTTGCTGATAGAACAAATTCGCAATTTGTAAAGGGTGGAAAATGGCTTGTTTGGAAGTTTGAGGTGCTCTATTGAATTTTTGTGATTTAGGCATGTATTAGGTTTGCCTTTCTATCAAAATGACTTGAGGCATATTACAAAATAAGAAATGACTTAAGGCAATTTGATGGAACCTACCTCAATTTTATATACCTTCAATTCAATGTCTAACTAATCAATGTGGAACTGGGACTCTTGATTAATTCTAATATGCTCTACCTGATACATCTGTTGCGTAAACAACAGCCATAGATTATTCATTGATGTTTTACTACAAAGAAAAAGGATTATTTGTGATCTTATAAAATAGATACTTAAACTATGATATGGTCTATGCCTTTTCCATTTGCATTCATTGCATAAAATAACTCAAGCAACTTTGTTAAAAATGCACACCCATGTCGTTACCATCTATTTTTTTATCTACTAATTGCAGGTTGCCTCTGACACAGGGAGACCGAACTCTTGCTGATTACATGAAAGATCGTAACTTTCCTTCAAACTTAGAGTCTGTCATGTTTGGAAGTGTCTTGCAAGGTGTAGATTCTCCTAAACAAAATGTGTTGATCATCAAGCAAATAATGCGCCAGATCATCACATGTCTTAAGAAAATTCACGACACAGGCATTGTTCACAGAGATGTAAAGCCTGCCAACTTAGTAGTCACTAGGCGGGGGCAGATTAAGCTCATAAATTTTGGTGCTGCAGCAGACCTTCGAATTGGAAAGAATTATGTGCCCAATAGCACATTACTGGATCCTGACTACTGTCCACCAGAATTATATGTTCTCCCAGAAGAAACACCAAATCCTCCTCCAGAGCCGATTGCAGCTTTCCTTTCACCAATCTTATGGCAGGTTCTAATGCTCATACCTTGTTTGCAAATTCAAATTCAGAATCTAATTTATAAGTCCAAGAAATGAATTAAGGGCTAAGTAGTATCCAATACCCTGAAATATTTTTTTCAGTAGTATTCAATATCTTAAACTAATTTTTAGTGCATTCAACACCCTAAAGGATACTGAATGCTTCTTGGGGGCAAAAAAAACTTTACAGTGTTAGATGCTACTCAACCTATGAATTAAACTACCAAAGTCAGCCATTTTGTCAAATTTATTATGTCTATAAGGTTTAGGGTAAGATGTATTTGCACTATCTATGTCATAGATTCTTGTTCTTAATAGACGTAAGATTTTGCATTGGCTAGAGTCTCCGGATTGTGATGAAACTTACCATTTCATTCTTTATGGAGTTATTTTTCTCTGAAAGACACACTTCAAAACCTGTCTGCAATATATTCTCAACATCCATCAAGTGCAAAAAGTGGAATCATGCCATTATTGTTGCAGCTGAACAGTCCTGATTTGTTTGACATGTACTCTGCTGGGGTTGTACTCCTGCAAATGGCAATACCATCCTTAAGATCTCCAGCTGCTTTAAAGAACTTTAAGTTGGAAATCAAACATGTCAATATGATTTGATCAAATGGAGAAGTTATTCTCGCCTCAGGCCCGACTTCCAAGTTCTTGACTGTGACTCAGGTCGAGGCTGGGACTTGGCAACCAAGCTTATTTGTGAGAGATGTCCTTTTAGAAGAGGACGTTTATCTGCTGCAGATGCTTTGAGGCATCCTTATTTTCTTCTGGGAGGTGATCAAGCTGCTGCAGTCCTTTCAAAATTGAGCTTAAGCAGAAAGTGAGATGCTTAATGATGTGAGTATATCCGTTCCCTCTCAAATTTTTTTGTTTTGGGAAAATTCATCTTTTTGTTTTTATAATTTTGATTCGGTTGTAACTCAATCTTAAAACTTTAACTCAATATAACTCAGTTCCTATAATTTTGACTTAGTTGTAATGTAGTTCCTGAACTATGATTCAATGCAATTGACTCTATTTTAGAATATACAACTATATAGAGTTAAGGTGTAATTTTAGCAATGAAGTTTTTCGTCAGAAGCATATATCATAATTAAGTTTTGAAAGGTGCAAAAGTAGACATAATATTTTATAAATGGTGCAATTTTAGTGATTACGTTAAGTTGGCCCAAACATCCATTAAAAAGTAAGAGGAAAACAAGTGAGTCCCACGTGAAAAAAGAGATGAACGTTTAGTTCAATTTAATGGAATTGATAAAATTGCTCAATTTTAGAATATTTTATTTACTTTTGCATCCTTCAAAACTTAATTGTGCCAAACACTTTTAACGAAAAACTTCGTGGTTAAAATTGCACCTTAACCAACTATATATTTCATGAAATTTAGGGACTAAAGTTTTAAATAGTTAAAACCATAAGGATTGTTTGCAGTGAGTTGGAGTTACAGGATGGTGTTTCAACTGAGTTAAAATAATGAGAATTAAGCTGTCAGTGGTTTGTTTCTGAAGCTGTACAGCAGCGACTTTCCTGTTTGCAGGATGAGAAACTGAGTAAAGAATTCCAATATAAGAACATGAAAATTTTTTGTTGCACATTGAATTATTTAAACAAGGATGAGACATGAGAGGATATCATCTATGCGTACAGCTTGTGACTTTTCTTTGTTGGGCTTTTCTCCAAGTTTGCCGGCACATAGTGGGCTAGAACTCAAGAAAGATTTGAAAGAAAATTTGTTTATATTTCACAGAAATATACCCGCCACTGTTACTAGCCTAGATTTATATCGATTTCAGGCACGAGTCATAATTCGGTTCTTAGAGTTGTATATCAGAGATGCTTGGTGGGATCTCACCTGACTTCTTTATGGCTTAAAACAAAGATAATAACAAGATAGTGAAGCCACAATTTACTGCTTCTGGTGTATATCTGATGTTTCACCTATGTTGGAGAAACTGGTTATACATTGAATAGAATTGATATTCAAATCTATATGACCAGATTTTAGATGTATTCTTGTAGATGATGCCTCTTTTTGCACCCTTAATTTTGTGTATTTTATTTCTAGCTTGATGCAAATGTTTGTTTTTCGTGTAAAGAACAGTAGAATCCCGTCACAATACAGACATTATTAATACAATCAGAATGAAAACTTGTCCCCTAGTTTTCTCTCTAGTATCATTTGCGGAACTTGAAGAATGAAGACAGGTTTGAAGACACTTGCATCATCTATTACGCCAGAAACCTTCATCAAGCAATCTTTTTGCCTTTCAAGATCTTTCACACTGCAAATGGGCTTACAACCTAATGGCATTAGAGCTCTTCTCTAAGTAGAAGATCGTGGATTAAATCTCATTTCTTTGTAACCGGTCCTTTTAATTTTTTTTTTAAAAGCTGTGTAAGATAACATCATTTCCATATCTTGGATACACAAGTTAGGCATGCTGAACAACATGCGTACTGTGTATCTGAACCTCCCCATTACAGGGACAACTGGACAAGGTACATGGCAGATACACAGGTACGTGAATAGGGATGCATTTATGACCAATAACTTTCGTTCATGTACCTACCACACGTTTAGTTCATGTACCGATTGCACACTCTTTCTTAATGTACCTATTTGGGAGAGCGTTTGAATTTCCCAAACACACGTTCAATATTGTTTTTCTGTAAATCGAGATAATCTCATTCATATATTTACTTTGTAAACTGTAAAAATACTTGTACACCACTTTTACAAATGGATCTAATAAGATTCAGAACTAAATACTGGTTGATTTATTAAAAACGTTCTTAAAAAGTCACATCAATTAATGGTATCATGAATGTAAAACAACTTTACAAGTAAAAACGGTAAATTGAAGGAGCCAACTTACTTTTGAAAACAATGGTGATCTTCTTTTTTATGAGTGGAAAACAATGGTAATCCACTAATCCTTATAAGTTTAAAAACATATACAAATGTATCTTTATTTCTTTATCAATTTTAGAAAACTTCGTTGGGCAGGACTTTTTCTTTAGTTTGGTTTTAGAAAACTCCGTTAAGCTATGTTTGGTTTGATGGAGAGGAAAGGGAATGGATAGAATGGTATAAGGTTACCTTGTTTGGTTTAGATAGAGGGGAAGGAAGGAAGGGGAAGAATTTTTAATGATATTTTGTTTGTTTTCGGAGGGGAAGGAAGGGAAGTTAATAATCAATTTACCATTTTACCCTTATATGTTGATTTATACTTATTTACTTATACAATTTATTTAAATTAGTTTTCACTCATGAAAATTAACCACTCATTCTATTTAATTAATCAAAACAATTATTAAGGTAATTCTCTTATATAATTTGTTTAAATAATTAAAAAATAGAATTTATATGTAGCTTAATTTCATAATATTTAATTTATGCTTAACTTGCCGCCGTAATCTAACTTATAACTGGCAAAATTCCGAAGAGTAGAGGAGGAAGAAAGTGTTGGTTAACTGAACTGCTTCTAGAGAGCAGAGGAAAAGGTTGAGAAGCGATGCGTTTTAACCTATAAGGGATATGAATGGGAATATAATAAATTGAGGGGGTAAATTAGTCATATTTTTTGATTCCCTCCAAAAACCCCCAATTTGGAGGGAACCAAAATAAGGGGAGGGGAGGGAATGAGGGGGCATATTTTGAATCCCTTCCCCTCCAAAAGTTTAAACCAAACGAGGGGAGGGATTCATTTTTCATCCCCTCTCATCCCCTTCCTCCAACCAAACAAGCCCTTAGAGAAGAAAAGCGTACACTCCTAAATCATAAAAAAACATTTTACTACTGACTTTTTCAGAATGTTTAGGCGAGCACACCATAAACACACACACAATATAGAAATTTTAACTATTGACATTTAAAAAAATTAATTTGTATGATTAACTAAAATTTTGACCCCTAAATCACTGTCTTATATTTTTGTTTGGATGTCTTCTAAATACTGACTTGTTTAATCTTACAAATTTACCAACACTCTTTTTTTAAAAACTTCTTGCAATTTATAAAATATGAATTTCTCATTAAAAGTAATTTTTTGTGACAAAATTAAAATTAAATTTTTTAAGACTTCTGGCAACTTGCTAAATTCATCCTAGTTTCATACAAATATTGGTCCATGTTGTCATTAAAAGGGCCAAATTTGTGCATGCTTATCTTATTATTAAATGTGCGTGTGTTTATATACATATGTGATGTTATTTATAAATAACTTTCATCATGTACAAGTAAAAAACATTAAACTTTATTTACTCTCTCTAATCCTTATTACTCCCTCTTGTCCTTTTTATAACCAACAATTATCCAAATAATACAAAATGAATTAATGGTTAAAATTAATTAAAAATAACAAATGTGAAAGAGGTTTAAATCTTTTCAACCATACTTTCATTCATGGCAATGGTGAGTGTGAGAGAGAATGACCAAAAAAAGAAAAAAGAGAATAAGTGAAAAAAAGATATAATAGGACATATAATCAACTAGGGTAGATAAAGAAAAAGTAGATTAAATTTTTAGACAAAACTAAATTGATGCTTATATAAAGAATCAGCATTATAAAAGATATTGTTATTTATAAATAAGACGAGAGTAAGTATAAGTAATAATGATTAATTCTTATAAATGAAGGAACGGGGGATAATCATTAAAATTTTTCTAAATTGAAATGTTTTCTTTTTCAAATTTACCACTCTTTAAATGATATGATTTAATTTTTTTCAACTTTTGGCTACATTTTTTTTCCAACTTTAAATCTTAATTAATAACAGGGTAAAATGGGAAAAAAAGTAATTAACTCAGTGGTTGATGCCTTATATTTGCCTATTTGGCATCAAAATTTTCTTTTTATTTGGTGTCTTGTTATAAAAACCAGAGAGCATATATTATACTTTATATCTTATAAAAATAAAATCAACACAATAATAAATAAATTATAAAATTATACATTCATATGACAAAAATTTAGTGTGTGATTTATAAATAAAATAAAAAAGTTCTTATGTGTTCCATTAGGACAAGACAGTAACTGTGTTTGGTAAGTCGTTTTATCAACGGATGCGCTTACCGAGACAAAATTCCTCTTGCATAAATTACCTCAGAATCTGTGTCCGTTTTTCCAACGGGCTATGAAACGGACCAAATATATTTATAGTTAAGGAAATTTGCACCAACGTTTGAAGCATAATTGATTTATATATATATATTATTTTTTTTTTGTTTATTTTGAGGAAGAATCATAATCAATAATTGAAAAATGGAATCACCAAACTCACCATTTACAGGGAGACACATTCATGGGTGGACTGCACTTCCCAAAACGCGTGGGGACCACTACGCTCCTCACCGTAGATCTGATCTGTCATGACGCATGGTGGCCCCCACGGAAATATTCCACCGTCGCAAGGCTATAATCGTCATTTCCTCGTCCATAACTTCTCTTTCATTAAGCTTTTAAGGTAATCAAATCTTTCATATTTTATTTTACGTAAATTATATAAGATACCCTAAACTTCAAATAATTTACAACTAATTCATCTAACTTTTAAAACTTCTAAAATTTTATCATAAACCTCTCTTCAATTTATGTTCATAGCTTTAACACGGTTGATCTTGTACATGACTTATCCATACGTTAGGGGATTAGGTAAATAGGGTTTTTTTTTCCAATTCTCACTTATTTATAAACTGTACAAAATTTAGGGTATTTTGTGTAATATAACATGGCATTATATGGTCAGCAACTTGTAACAGCTGGCTATTTTGCTAAAACGATCTGAGCCAACACGTCTAAAGTAACGAGTTTCAGTAAATAAGCTCTCATTTTCCTTCCCCTTCTGGTTTCTCTCTGCAATCTTCCTCAAAAAATCCTGGGTGCTTCAGATCTCCCTGGTCTTGTTTCCAAAGAGCCTTAAAATTTGTCTTCGTTCTGGGTTAAGCTCTTCTCACTCTCTTCTCTGTGGATTTTTTTGGGTTAAGTTTGATAATCTCCTTGCTTAAAGATCTGGTGGATTGTTTCCAGTTCAGATTCTGTTGATTTTTTTTTTTCTGATCATGCGCGACACTAGAAGGCTCTGGGTCATGAGCAACATCAAAGGGTTTCTTCCATGGTTTCTTCTCTTAGCCTTTCAAGTTGTTGGAGCTGCGGATTATGTGCCGTCTGATAAAATCCTCTTGAGCTGTGGGGGTCCTCCAGAATCAACCGATTCTGATGGAAGAACATGGAATTCTGATGTTGGGTCTAAGTTTTTATCCTCTACGGGAAAGTCCAAAAAGGCTGATGCTGCAACACAAGACCCCTCCGTGGCGGAAGTTCCGTTTATGACGGCCCGCGTGTTTCAGTCGAAATTCACCTACACTTTTCCGGTGGCATCTGGTAGGAAATTCATCCGTCTCTACTTCTACTCTTCCTCTTATAACGGACTTAATGCCTCCGATGCGCTTTTCTCCGTCGCTGCTCAATCCTACACGCTTCTTAGGAACTTCAGTGTTGCTCAAACGGTATTAGCTTTGAACTATGACTCTATTGTGAAAGAATATTTGGTCAATGTTGAAGGAGATTCGCTGAATGTGACTTTTACTCCATCTCCTAATGCTTCTAATTCATATGCCTTTGTTAATGGGATTGAGATTGTGTCTATGCCTCCTGATATTTATGGTGCTCCTAGTGATAGTCCTATGATTGTGGGTACAAATACTCCTTACACTTTTGATAATAGCTCTTCCCTTGAGACTGTTTATAGGCTTAATGTTGGTGGGAATGATATTTCGCCCTCCCATGATACGGGTTTGTTCAGGTCATGGACTGATGATACTATGTTTCTCTATGGTGCTGGTTATGGAGTCACTGTGCCAGCTGATCCTGAGGTTAACATCACGTATCCCCCAGGCACACCCTCTTATGTCGCTCCTCTTGATGTATACTCTACGTCTAGATCAATGGGGCCGAATGCGAATATCAATCTGAATTACAACTTGACTTGGATTTTCTCTGTCGATTCTGGGTTTTCTTATCTTGTGAGACTCCATTTTTGTGAGGGTACTACCAATATTACCAAGCTTAATCAAAGGGTGTTTGATATATTCCTTGCCAATCGAACTGCTGAAGATGGAGAAGATGTTATCGCCTGGGTGAACCAAGAATATGATCTTCCGCATGATAATGGGGTTCCAGTGCATAAGGATTATGTCGTGTTTGTTCCTGATGGGCAGCCACAACAGGATCTGTGGGTTGCACTACATCCAGATGTTAATTCAAAGCCTGAGTACTATGATGCAATATTGAATGGAGTGGAGATATTCAAAATTAATGATACTAATGGTAATCTTGCTGGACCGAATCCTATTCCTGCTCCAAAGCAAGAAGTTATCGATCCATCATTGGCTAGGAGTGGAAGTAAGGGCCGATCAAAGAGTCAGAAAGGGGCAATTGCTGGAGGTGTTAGTGGAGGAGTAGTTCTATTACTTGTTATTGGACTTATTGCCTTTGCTGCTTCACGTCGGAGGCATGGCAAGAAGGATTCTGGTACAAGCGAAGGGCCATCTGGTTGGCTTCCTCTTTCTCTTTATGGCAACTCCCATTCTGCTGGTTCTGCCAAGACCAACACAACAGGAAGCTATGCATCGTCACTCCCATCAAACCTCTGTCGGCATTTCTCATTTGCTGAAATTCAGTCTGCAACAAACAATTTCGATGAGGCTTTGCTCCTTGGTGTGGGAGGATTTGGTAAGGTTTACAAGGGAGAGATTGATGGTGCTACAACCAAAGTAGCGATTAAACGTGGGAATCCGCTTTCTGAGCAGGGTGTACATGAGTTCCAAACTGAGATTGAAATGCTCTCTAAACTTCGCCACCGGCATCTTGTTTCATTGATTGGATACTGCGAAGAGAACACTGAAATGATCCTTGTCTATGACTACATGGCTTATGGAACTCTCCGGGAGCATCTATACAAGACCCAGAAACCTCCACTACCATGGAAGCAAAGGCTTGAGATATGCGTTGGAGCTGCTCGAGGTTTACACTATCTACATACTGGTGCCAAGCACACTATCATCCACAGAGATGTAAAGACTACTAACATTTTACTGGATGAGAAGTGGGTAGCTAAGGTTTCTGACTTTGGATTGTCAAAAACTGGTCCAACATTGGATAACACACATGTGAGCACCGTAGTTAAGGGTAGTTTTGGTTACTTGGATCCAGAATACTTCAGGAGGCAACAGCTGACTGACAAATCTGATGTTTACTCCTTTGGGGTGGTTCTTTTCGAGATCCTGTGTGCTCGCCCGGCTCTGAACCCAACCCTTCCAAAAGAGCAAGTGAGCTTGGCAGAGTGGGCTGCTCATTGCTACAACAAGGGCATTCTTGATCAGCTCGTCGATCCGTACTTGAAGGGCAAGATAGCCCCAGAATGCTTCAAAAAGTTTGCTGAGACTGCGATGAAGTGTGTGGCTGATCAGGGCATCGAGAGGCCATCAATGGGGGATGTGCTGTGGAACCTCGAGTTTGCGTTGCAGCTGCAAGAGAGTGCAGAGGAGAGTGGAAAGGGCATTGGAGGAATGCACAACATTGATGAGGAGGAGCCATTATATGTAAACTCCAAAGGCAAGAAGGACCCGAACGATGCATTACCAGGCTTCGACAGCAATGTAACCGATTCCCGAAGCTCAGGGATGAGCATGAGCATCGGTGGTCGGAGCTTGGCGAGTGAAGACTCTGATGGGTTAACACCAAGCGCTGTTTTTTCTCAGATCATGAATCCAAAAGGGCGTTAACGTCATGGCAAGAATCCAACACCACAAGGATGAGGATTACGTAATTACATATCCCAAGTTGGGTAGTGCAGTCTACTCCACTGCTTGAAGCAGTCGTTAATGTTGATGAATGGAATCAAAATTGAATTTTCAACATTATCGTTTAATTTCATGCATGTTAATGTTACATATTCTGTCTGATTTGTTTTGCTCTTGTAAGTTGCGATTGTGACCACATTACATGAAGGATGAAACATACAGGTTCAGGTTATTGACCATTACACTTCCCTGAAACTTGTGTTCAATACTTATCTTTATAAATAATTCTTTTTAAGCAATAGTAAGGTTCTAGGACTTTGGTCTATCTCAAATTCATAAAATTATCCTCCTCTAGCATTGTTTTGCAGATGTGAGTGTATATTACTGGTGATCACTTTTTTTTTTGAGGAAAACAAAATGATATCATTAATATGTGTATAGAAATAAATTACAAATCAATTACGCTAGTTGTGATAAAGTTAAGAGGAATTTAACAATGAAGATATGTCTGATTGAACTATTTTTAATTGAGAGGGGGAAATCCATTTGAGATCTATCGGTTTGCTACGGACTTTTGTAATATTGAAATTCCACAACTCATTCATCAGAAATTGCAAATCCAGCATGAAAAAACACATAAACAATATAGTGCATGTTTGGAAAGAATTTCTCCTCAACTGTATATGCAAGTCAATACAAAATCATTTTGAAACCATAAAAATTATTTTACGTTTTGAAATCCGTAAATTTTTCTTGAATTATGTAAAAATTGTGCAACAGACAAAATCAAGTCATATTTGTACTCAAAAAGCTTTTTTTAAAAATATTTCGAATTTTAGTTAAAAAAAATTAAAAGCACAATCATTCAAGAGAAAAATAAGACAGATGCGCTACATAAAATTTTAAATTAAAATACACCACACCTGCCCAGATCGCATTAGCGCTATTTGCGGTGAGATAGATGGTGGCACGTTTGGCCAAAAAAAAAAAAAAAAGATGGTGGGGGTGGGTCCCAGTTTAGCTGTGGCCACGTGGAGTGGTCTTATGACTCTTATCTTTTTTTTTTAATAATAAAAGATCAAAATGAAATAACTGCTCCATTTTTTCCACAATTTTTTTTGAGATCATTAAATGAAAAATGACAAAAAATCTGAAAATTGAAAAATGTCAAATGAGATAGTTGTGAATTTCTTATTAAAAGTAATTAATACTTTATAAAGAGTATTAAACAAATCCGATTTAAAATTTTGTAATTTTCAGTTCTTTTTATTTTCTCATCATTTTATATTAAAATATATTTACTATTTTATTTTTTTTATAGAAATGAGAGGGTAATTCTAGCTAATAGCTATAAACTAATTCTCCTGAGGGGTAGAGATCACTTAGGTGGATTTTCCTTCTTAACAAAGCCTTTTTTCCATTAAAATGCATTTCGTCTGATGACGAAGGAATTTTAACCGCTTAAACATTTGGTCCGTTTGGATAAACGATGCAGAAGTAACTTTTTTTAGTAAAATGAATTTTGAAAATGCAGATAGGTAGAAGTTAGATTATGTGATATGATTTATGTTTTGGTAATAAATAGCATAAGTGACTTTTTTGCATAAAGGAAAATTTGTTTAAATAAATGTTTGAGAAATAAGTTTTAGTGGAAAATAACTTAAAAAGATATAAATATTATTAAATAATATATATTCATATTTATATATATTATTTTATACAAAGTAATAATTTTAGAGAAAAATAAAATGATAAAAAATTTAAAAATTCCAAACAGTCATTTTTCTTGTTGCTTTTGCCTTGAAAAATAACATTTAAGATGCCACTGTAAGTGTAACTATTTCTTGCTTCTCACCAAAAACTCCTTTTCCCTTCAAATGCATTTTACCTATATAATGGATTTTGGTTTCTGTCTCTCTCAAACATGTGATTGCCTCTGAAAAATGCATTTTGGGTTGACAATGCATTTTATACACTCCAAAATGATTCCCAAACACATCCGATCAACGTTTATCCAAACAGCAACTTTTCTTCTAATTGTTGCTTTACAACACTCAGCCAAATAGTTTTATTAACTCTCAAGTTCGGGTATCTGTAAATGCAGACAACATCTTTAGATAGTTACACTTAGTGGTGGACTCAGAACCCTGACTTAGAAGATGTAAACTATTTTTTAAAAAATAAATATGACTGATTCTTAATAAATCACTTCGGGGGGTGTGACTGAACTGGTGAAGTACACGTAGCTCCGCCCCGGACTTACACTCCAATTAGACCATATAATAATCGTAGATTTGATCAGATAGACAGAGAGATACATACATGTTTCATGTGTATTTCTTTTCAAAAGAAGGGACCAGTCTGGCACATACGAGTGTGTGAGAGGTCAACTTGAGGATTGGATTCTGTGAAGAAAACTGTATATAACAACAGAGGACACCTGTATGTATGCCACACACACAGCTACACAATATACTGCTGTCTGTACCAAACTTGGTTTCTTTATTTATTATAAATCCTCATATTCTCTCATATTTGCTTCTCACGTCTCCAATCTCTTTTATTATTGTAATGTTTTAAAAGTGGGGTCCCTCCTTCAATTAAATGGGGTCCCTCCTTCAATTAAATGCTTGTTTGCCTACTCATCTTGAAACCTAAGTTTGATTTCAAAACCTAGGTTTTACCTTAAAATTTAGATTTTGTCCAAACTCAAATTTTTTTTCCATAAAAGCTATTTTGGTTACAAAACCTCGGTTTGAAAACTAGGTTTTAAAACTTATGTCTTCCCTTTCATACTTTTTTCTACTTTTTTATCTTTTCTTTTTCTTACTTTTTTCCTTCTTTCTCTTTCATCTTTCCTATTTTTTTCTTTCTCTCTCTTTCATCTCTCATATTTTTTCTTTCTTCTTTTTCCTATTTTCTACTTTTCATTCTTTTTTTTTCTTCTTTTCTATAAATTTTTTTTGCCTCGGAATTCCTAAAAGTTAATAACTTCCTAAATATAAATCACTTCTCAAAATCTAAATTTTACCTCGGAATCTGTAAAAGCTATTTTCAAAATAGCTTCCAAACAAGCCCTAAAAACGCTTACCAACTCTCTTGTTATCGTTCAGCTATGATTTTGGTTGAAGGTAAATCGATGACATAATAATTAAATCAAAGTCTAATAAAAAAATTATATATCCATAAAATTCATAATAAATCTAATTGTGAACAAAATAACACCGTATTACATAAAGTTTCTGAGATGATCAATTTTTTTTATTTTTCATCTTTTTTCTGCCAGGTCTAAAATCCCAGATTTATTGTGTTTTTCTCAATATTATGGTACTTTTTTTTTTATATATAAAGGTAAAATGATATTAATAGTAACAAGTGTAAATAGAAGCTTATTAAAGGTACTAAAGAAAAAGTTGAATGTCATGCCAAATGGTAGAAAATATATTATGTTTTAAGAAACAAGTCCCACATTTAATGAGGAAAGTCAACAATTTAATGAGCACATGATTAATTTATCTGAAAATAAACTTATTAGTAGCAATAATTATTCTCCTAATCCAATTTTCTTTTTTTCTTTTTACCAACTCTTGATCACTCATTATGCAAAGACCACCATTTGTAATAGACAATCATTCAATGCAAATTATCAAAATTCAACACATCATCTTCATTATAGCCAAACTATTACCAAGCAATGGTAGGGATCTATACTTTGATAGGCTAGCTCTGTACAAAGAGAGACCTACTGCATAAATCAAATGTGAAGGGATGTGAAATTCCCAGATTTGGTAATTTGGGTTTCTTTCTAAAAGGAGAATAACACGAGTTTATGTCATAAGAGAATTTAAGGTTCAATAAATCAATTTAGAGGAATGATTTGTTCCATAAACATTTATTATTGTTCTTGAATGATAAAGATTCTTCATTTTCTTTGTTTAACGAAGGCAATTATTAATGAATTCTACATGACTTAGCGACTTTTAAATCCTATGTAACATATAAGGTAGAAATAGTGTCTAACAAGTAAACACAGAAAATACAAGGTGGAATTATTGTGTCCACAAAAGAAATTAAGGGTCTGCTTGTTTTTGTTGTGTGTTTTCTTATCATTGTATTATACCTACTTTATATGAAATTTTTAAGTAATTAAATTGTTTATGTTGGATTGTGCAACAATTCTCTCAAGATAAAATCCCATTTCACTCGATTCTGTTCTTTATAACTTTTCAAATATATAAATCTGAGACTAAATTAATACTAGAAACTTTGCTAAAATGGACAATTTCAATAGCATGCTTCTTTTCATTCTTTGTACTCATTTTCAAGTACAAGTAGTGGTTGATGATTCAATCTTTGACTTCCGCTTTATCTTTTGCTCTCAACAGCTCAACCACAGGAATTTAGATCATCTCGCCAGCCAAGTAATGGGCAAACAGAGATTTAAAAAAGAACACCAAAAAGGTTACATGCCTCTATTTGTCTTTCTTCATATCACCATCATGTCACTAGCGGAAATCCAAATTCATGACTTGACATCATGTGTAAACAGCAAGATAACGTTAGCAGAAAAAGAAACAGCAAGATAACAACTTTTCCATATTTCCAAAACATACTTAAATGCAGTGATCACAGAAGCCACCACACCCCCAGGACAAGTTCCATGTTCATAAAAAAAATTCTGTTATCAATGACCTAATACAAGCTTTCTCCTTTATCCGGGTTAAAGAAACAGGCTTCAGAAGATGGAGTTCCCCCTAAAAAATACATCGATTACAAATTGCATGGAACACGTCACATGCAAAATGTCATATTTACATCCGGGGTAAAACACAAATACAAAGTTTACAGATAATCCACCAGTCGTCAAAAAAGGAGAAAACCCATAAGTTCTTGCTATTAAGAAGATAACAGCAAATTAGCAATCACCATTGACTCTGGGACGTGGAGATTGGTTCCACAATGGCATTGATCTTCTTCTGCAGCTCTGGCTTGTTGGCTCCTACAAGTTTATCAATCTGTTCTCCATTTTTGAGAAAGAAGAAAGTTGGAGTGGCTTTGATGTCCCAAGAAGTGCTAAAGTCCTGAAACATGCAAAACCATGTCAAAGACTCGGAAGCTTTCGCTCACATCAGGGTAAGGTCATCTCAAAACTTCACTGTAGTCCTAAATATAAAACTGTCACCCAATTTATATTTCTTTCTCAAAGGCATCCATATTGATTGCCCATATTAAGGGGGTTTTCAACTTCCCATCAAGGGTAGTTGCAAGTGAGATTGCACATGAATAAAGATAATATTTTAGAAAAATCAACACATTTGTTATAAATAACTAACTTAACTAATTTTTTTAATGGACCCGTTTGGGAACGCAGTAAAGAAGTACTTTTATGCAAGCCGAGGTAAATATGTGGAGGAGATTATCTCATTTTACGGAAAAACACTGTTGATTGTGTGTTTGGCTTTTGGAAACGATCCAAACAAGCCCAATATCTAAAAATTAGTTATTGAGCTTTTATATCAAAATTCAAAGAAACAAATAATTTCATATCTTCGTCATATAGCTGAAGTTTGACGAATTCCTTAACTGCTCGGGGTAAGTTGGAAAGAATTTGTGTCTTTATTCACTTTGTCTACTAGACTGATAATAATATGTCGTATTGAAATTATAATTAGAAAGTCATGATATTGAAGACTGTAGCTTCACTACTTACAGCTAGTTCGTCCACATCAACTAACAAGAACATCAAGGATGGGTATTTCTCGGATAAGTCGCTGTAATATGGTGCAATTGTCTTACAAGGACCACACCATGCGGCACTGAAATTTGCAATCACCTGTTGAACGCACAATTTTAGAATTAATTATCCAAAGTAAAGAGTAAAGGTTTATTGAAGGGACCAAAAACGATTCTAAAGAAAATATACTTGAAAATCTGGGAGGAACAGAATGGTCTTATTTCATATGGAGCAGAACGGCCCAACTTACAAAGTTCCTCTATGTTGTGTGCACACTAATGTATGCGTGTGTAGGGAGAGTTCATAATTTGTATTTTAAAAGGTTTTATCAAATCAGTTGTATTGATCATCCCATGCCAATTTTGAAAAGATCATTTTGGACCTTTCATCTTTTAATGAAACTCTTTCAAGCTTCTTGATGCATTGATTAGCAGGAGATCAATACCCTACCATAATTCTGAACTAGACCACATGCTATGTAGGTCAGGTAGTTCCAAAGAAAATACAATTATCAGATCTAACTATGTTCAGTATCAAAATAATAAACAAGCTTAAAATGACCTGCAAAAGGAAATAAAAGTCAGTATCATGCTCAATAGTTTCTGATATAACTGAGTTGGAATCACACAACACGAATGATTGTAAACTAAAGGCAACAAAAAAGAACAAAACAGGAACTAAGGCGCATCTCACTGATGTGGATCTCAAATCCAGTTATACCATCAAAGTTCATACAGAAACATTGAATTTTCAAGCGAGAGAAAGATCATTGATGCTATCAAATATAGAAATGAAAGGTAAGATATTGTAAGGATCATCCAAACATGCAGGAAAAAAATTGGTAATCGGCCTTCAAATAACCTAGTGCGTTGACAAAATCTTTAGGAGGAAAAACTTACAGTTTTGCCATCCCTTGTTGCTTCTGCCAGCTTTTGATCCCATGATTCTTTGCTGGTAATAAGTTGTACGTTTCCAGAAGCCAACTCCACATGATGATCAGAATCATCATCCTTATCTCGAGACTACAATCATTACAAACATAAATATACTCAGAAGAGAAAAACACACAACATTAAAATAAACATACTTATGCATAATGAATTTTAAAAGCACTGAAGTTCCACAAATCATGCTGAACTATCATAAACATAAACCCCTTTTCATTTTTCTTCAAGGAAGCATGTATTGGAGTGGACAAAGAAAGGTCAGGACTCAGGAGGATACTAGGATACTAAATCGGCAAATGACCAGATTTAAGCTACAGTTGGCACACTATTGAATACTACAGATTCAGTAGGTTTCCTGCAATCACTGAAACATCGTATGAGTAAGATTTCAGGTTGGGCAAGGGAGAACGCATGAGTCAGGCCAAAATTCTATCCATGGGCCACCAGCCCACCACTAACCATAGCTAGGCAGACTCATCAGTTTCAACAAGGAATGTGAACATCTGTTTATGGCTTTATCAAAGATCAACGACTTTCACCGTTGTAATAGACATATTAAAAGCTGCTAGAAGAGCCCATACTTTAAATAGCCATGTGACTTTTTGATACATATTTCATTCTCTAGTATTCCATGCTCATCAATAAATACAACTTTACAAGTCATGTTCAGTTTGACGTCTAATCAATTATTACTTACTGTGGAAGCATGTAGACCCTGGGCTAAACCATACCACATTAGGGAGTTTCATGTGCACTGAATTATAGTTTCAATCTATCGAACACTCTCACTATATGTATGTTTTTGCCTAGGTCATATTGTCAACTTGAGCAGCAAGTAACCTGACTAACTTCATACTCACAACTCCTTTTCTTAGTCGCCAAGGGTGCCATTTGTACCAAGACCATTGGCTCATATTGAGAAACTTTAGTGCAAAATCAGAATTCCTAAGGTAATTAATAATTGTTAATGCTCACCAACAACTAATTGTGACACCTGGTCAAATTCGTTTATCTGTTATTTATTATCCTTATCCAATCTACCTGCTACTGAATACCTACAATGGAGTTCACATGAGCGGGTTGAAGATGTAATCTCTTCATCTGATTGAAGCTGACACAAGAAGAAGCTTTCGGAGAAAGAGAAATGCACATACACACAATGCAAAGAAAACTCATTCTTGAGCTACAGAATAAACTTAGCTCCACTCAGAATTTGCAGCCATATTCTAAAATGATGACTTCCATAGCAAGAATATGTAGTTTCTACGAAGATAAAAGTTCATCATCACAATTAAAAGAGAGGCGCAAAATCCATTAGCTCTTCAGATTTTAATTACAATGGTTTTAGTGATATTTTTCATATGCTCACCTTACCGAGGCAAAGCCCCATACTTAGTTTCAGATGAATGAACTTGTAACCTCCAACTTCGAATTGCTATAACAGCTGAAGCCTGAAATGAGAAAAACCACCAATCTCAGAGAACTCATTCCCCAAGTCCTTCGAAATAAAGAATTAAGAACAGAAAATAACAGAAATGTTACAGATCGCTTATTCAATCCATGCAATACTTGATTAATTGACAATCAGTCTGCAAATCACAACAACAACACAGGAAAAGAGAAATAAAACCTTTTAAACTGCAAGGCGTTAATTAGAAACCTGGTGTTACTCGCTTCTATAAATGTAAACCGGGACCAGACTCAGAAATGACTTCCTTACATGCATGGAATGACAAACAAGTTGAAACTAGAGAGAAGAGGACTCATCCATCAAAACAGGAATTTTAGCAGAGCCAAATTCATGCAATTTTACTAGTTAAGTAGTAAACAAGTGAAACAGCGCCTTCAGGTAGAAAAATGACAGAAGAGTACGAAAACTAAACAGATGGAAAATTGGAAAACGTATTCAGGCGTAATTCTCCATATATGTTTGGATAAATAATAATGACCTTTTAAATGTTTTCCAAAATCGCTCAGTAAAAGATTTTAGATAGATGAGCTATTCTAGCCATCCCTTCGCCAATCCAGTCTGAAAATCGTCGAAAGCAATTAAAGAATTGACAATAACAAAATTTCTATTCCATATTAGGAATCTAAAGTTGCATGCATTGTATCGATTTCGAGGGACAATTTAAGAAACCCGAAAATGACACAAATAGATGTATTAGAAAATGCACCGGAGAATTACCTGCGATTTGCGATGGATCTGATTGTAATTGCTAAACGCGGAGCAGAGAAGGAACGAATACCTAATTAGAAGGTTCGAGGCAGAATCCCAGAAAAATCTGAAACTACACTAGCTTTGAAGAAAGGGAAGAAGACGAGTTCCTTTAATAGCTTACGAGACCAAAAAGGGGAAAAATAATTACTTTGGTTTGAATATCTCACATGAATAACATGAACTTCAACATGGAAGCCCTCAAACTTTGAACGGAGACCACTTATAAGGAGATTTGGCACCTAAGGCAGACAGATAATCTTGGGGGGACCTAAATGCCCTTGAGATTTGCCTAGTGGGCTAAGGGATCGGAGGGTATCCCGGGAAAAAAGAAGAGCTTTGAGGTGTGGTTAATGGTGATGATGAACACAATTATGTCAGAGAAGTGGGAATGAAAGACTGACGTTGACGGAGAAACCCATGATCGATCGAAATTCGGATAAGCCAAGGTCCACGTTGGTTCTTTTTTGTGTCTACTCACGTTGGACGAGAAAGAAGATACCCATATTTCTTTTTTCTTTTTTGATAGAAGAAGATACCCATATTTCTCCTTCCTATTTAAAACTCGATAAATGGTTTTGGAAATTTTCCTTTTATAAAATATAAGTGAGAATTAACTATTTAACTAATTTAAGTAATTAAAAATAGGATTAATGCCCTCTTTAATCTTTGAATTTCATACTCAATTTTTATTTTAATCCTTAAAATTTTAAATGATTCTTTAAATTTACTATGTTTTAAAACATCAATTTTATTCTTTCAAAAAGACTTCAATCCAAAATTAACAAAAGAAATACTTATATATTCCGGAAGTATCATGTAATTCATACTCTACCCAATAAAAATATTTTAATCATCATTTTTTATCCCATAAATTTCTCTTATTATTTCTCCTTCCATATCTCTTATAAAACATTTTGATTGAAAAGTGCACTAACGACGTGACACTATGAGAGCATATAATGTTGCTTATGTGGATGCTGAGTGGGCACCCTAAGGTGGAAAATAAATTTATCCTAAATCCCATTGGACTCTCAAGGAACGTAGCATTTTGTTATGAACCAAATGGTCACCAAATTGTTTACCAAATCGGTCACTAAATTTTCTATTTTGGTCACCAAATTGTTGTAAAGTGTTTGGGTGAGCGGCTGCTCAGCTCAAAAGCCACGTTTTGATCTAAAATCATGATTGGGCTAATATTGATCGTTTGGGTGAGCGGCGTCGCAGAAGGGCTTCGCTGGGGGAAGGAGCTTCTCGGTAGAAGCTAGGGGAGTGAGCTTCTCGGTAGAAGCTTGGGGAGTGAGCTTCTCGTTTTGGTCCCCTACACCTCTCTCTCACAACAACAACCACAACACCTCCTCGGCGGTGGTTTCAAAGAATCGCCGCCCTGCCGACAAGAACATACGCGATGAGGCTAGTCGCAAAGCTGGCTCTCATCCCCATCGATTCTCAGCCAAGTATGTCCCCTTTAATGCTGATCCTTCATCCACTGAGTCCTACTCTCACGACGAGATTGTGTATCGGTCCCAATCTGATGGGCTTCTCGATGGTCAGCACGACATGGAAGCTATGAAGAAATGCGACGGTCAGTACTGGCCATCCCTGTTTGACTCTCGTGTGGGTAAAACCACCTGGCCATACGGCTCTAACGTTTGGAGCAAGAAGGAATGGGTTTTGCCCAAGATCGACAGTAACGACATCGTGAGTGCGTTCGAAGGAAACTCAAATTTCTTCTGGGTTGAGCGTTATGGCAAGGAGTGTCTGATTCTCCTGATTCTCCTGCTTCTTTAGCATACGAAGCCTATCCCAAAGAGAAGGTAATATTGAATTGTGTTGTAGGTTATTGTTATTGTTATTGTTCTTGGGCTTTGAGATTTATGCAAAATTATGTTAAGCTTAATTTCCATATTTACTATCTTTGCGATTGTTAGATATTGCTGTGGTCTAAATTTGCACTGTTTGCATTTGAAAATATAATGGAATTTGAGTGAAAAATGAGTGATGACTTTTCACTTTAAATACTTGAATTTGGATAGTTTCTGATTACCCTTCCTGAATTAATGATTTGTTGCAATCCTGAAGTTCCAGAGAGGTCCTGTGACAAATAGCAGGGGGAAGAAGAATTTAGTCTTATCTGC
>JANTPZ010121961.1:0-25868 GCA_025593235.1 Vachellia pachyceras | reverse complement strand
TGAAGTTAGCAGCAAAACCTTCAAAACTGATCAAGCGGTAAACATGACCCATGAGCAGAGTATCGTCGGGTCGTAGAAGCTTGAGATGCTTCAAAGGCGTGCCGTCAGGAGACTTGAGAGTTGAAGAGTTAACGATGAGAGCAACATAGTGACCTGGATTCAAGCTCATCACCTTCTCAGCGCTGACGGACCAGTAAATCCTCTCGATCTTGTTGTCTTGCGGGTGCTGAATTATAACGGTGGAGGCCTCCGCCGCCTGGCAATTTCCCATCTCACCGGAACTTCACCCCAAGCAACAAAATATCAAGTAGCGAGTGGAATAGGAAGTAGCAGTTTGTTGAGGAAAGTGAAAGGAACGTGTTGTTGGGTTTCAAGAAGATGACGTTTGAGAGAGATGAAATAGAGTTGAGAGGTAGGTGTCTGTTAGGAAAGGAGAGGGGCCATCAGAAGTAATGCAAAAGAAGCAGAGAGTTTCTAAGCCTTCCAGGTTCACTGACGCACGCCAAGAATCATGGGGTGTTCTGGTGCATGTGACCGAGAATGACCGGTAATCTTAAAATACGCACGTCCCTGGCCACGTTTGGTACCATGGAATTTTGGAGGTATGGATATAGAAATGGAATTGATTTCTATATCCATGCATGTTTAGTCCCACTAGATTTATAATTCCATTTCAAAAAAAAAAAGTACCTTAGGTCTAGTGCAAAGGATTTTTTTAAAAAAAAAAGTAAGGGAAATGACTATTAGGTCTAGTGCAAAATATTAGTTGCGTAGTTAACCAAGATTTGGACATACTTGTGCTAACATTTAGTGTTTGATGAATGTGCCTCAAAGCAAGAAAAAAAAGTGCATGTTTTGGATTTCAATACTTTCACAAGTTTAAAAGTGCCTTCTCTATTAATAGTAGCCAACTGCTTAATGTTTGTATTTCACTGAAGATAAAATGCTCTTTGGCTGAATTTCTATTTCTTCCATGGTTCCCCTGATGGGTTATTTTCTTTTTGCCAACAGGAGATTTCATTGAATAGTAATCGTTCATACATAAAATACATGGGAGATAAAGGTGCAGATTAAATACAAAAGGATCACAACACCTTAGGACGGATTCTGCATAAGCTTTACTGGTTGGTGTTACACACAACTGGGTATGAGATTCTGCTGGGCTTTTTCTATGGAGCTGGGGCTCTTGTTTATGCCACCAGGATTCCTGAAAGGTGGATGCCTGGCAAATTCGACATCTCTGGCCACAGCCACCAACTGTTCCACGTATTGGCCGTGGCTGGGGCTTATGCTCACTACCGTGCCGGATTAATTTATCTCAGGTGGCCTGACCAACGGGGTTGCTGATAGATGCTCTGTTTTGTTGTCTCATGGTTTGACATGCTAGGCATTCACATGCACCTCCGAAAGGGGGATGTTCTCTGTACATAGTACCATAGGCATATATGTTTGGATTCCATCTGTATGATGACGAATACGCCATCCATAGAGGGCTAGCTCCCACGAATTAGGAGCTAGATGCCTGTTAGAATGTCATTGTGTAGGATTCTAAATTAGTTTGTTCTCCATAATCATTTATTCATGAACACTACAAATAATGTGACTAAGAGCTTATTTGCTTTTACTCTCTAAAACCTATGTTTAGTTTTAAAACTTAGATTTTGTCTAAACTAGCGTGTTCTCCCCGCGCGATGCGCGGAAGAATATAGCTTATGTCATGACTTCAGTGTGGGAACATCGTAGATAAGTCAAAAAAAAAACATTCTGTTTCACTATCATTGGAGATATGGGAATGGTTAACATTTGTCAAGTGAAAATTAACTTAACCATTGTCATAGCAACATTACAATGAAGTACATTGTGCTTTGTCAATTATAGAGAGGATGACGGCTGAACATTCATAAAAATCTCTTTATACACAACATTACATGTTTTCCTGCCATCTAAAACATTGTCTGGGACATAGATTTTAAGGCCATCCATCCTATTAACTCGTGACAACGCAACATATAGTTGACCATGACTAAAGCAAGGTTTTGACAGGTACAAGCCCACATGTCGCAAAGATTGACCTTGACTTTTGTTGATAGTCATAGCAAACGACAAAGTCACAGGAAATTGTCTTCTACGCATTCGAAAAGGCCATCTTGTCTCTGAAGGATTCAAGTCCATCCTATGAATCAAAACTTTTTGATTTGGGTTTGAGCCATTTAAAGTGATGCCTTCAATTACGGATTTACCTAGCTTTGTCACGCGTAGATGTGTACCATTGCATAAACCAGCAGCTTGATCTATGTTCCGTAATAACATTATCGGTGCACCAACTTTCAAAGATAATTTATGGGAAGGTAACCCAGAGCTTGTTATTGTATTTAGGAACTCAGTAGTGTAAAGGTTGGCAAAGTTATCTGTATCCTCAGTTGACTTGCAAACAGAGTCACAACTTAAATAATCATATGCTTCCCCAGGCAATAATGATAAGACGTAAGAGTTAATTTCCTTGACAACCTCAATTGTTGGTGCAAGTATTGCTCTATCGTTGAAGAAGTCAGTGCACCCTAAATTGTCCACCAGATTGCCATAAATTGAAGCAACCATTGTTTCCATAGGGTTAGCTGATGATGCTATTAACAAAGATGGTGGTATTTCAATCTCTGCTGATCCATCTATAGAATTCCCCAATTTGCCATCTCCCACATCTAATAGCCAACTACAGAACCACTGAAGTGCTACATTATCATGTCCTTCAGAAGACGAATTTAATCGCATATTTTTGGTAAGATGGAAAATTTTGCAATGCGTCCACAAGTATGAAGAAGTAATGCATGCATTGACGATAGTTGCCCTCGTTCCTTTTGGAATAACAGGTAGAATTTACCGAAAGTCACCACCCATAACAATACACTTCCCTCCAAATGGTGCATTAGAATGCATAATATCTCTAACTGTGCGATCAAATGCTTCAATGCAATAACGTTGCACCATTGGTGCTTCATCCCATATAATTAGCTTTGTCCTTCTAAGCAAATTAGCCAAAGGTGAATCATGTTTGATTGAGCACATTGAGAATTCTGTTATATCAATAGGTATACAAAATCGCGAATGTGCTGTCCTACCAGAAGGCAACAATGTTGCAGCAATACCACTTGATGCAACAGTTAAAACTATCTCTCCTTTAGCCCTTAATGTTGATGTCAACGTCTTCCATAAAAATGTTTTCCCTGTTCCACCATAGCCATACACGAAGAAGAAACCACCATACAAGTTGTCTAACGAAGCCATGATAGCGTCCATTACATGCCTTTGTTCAGAATTAAGGGCCCTGATGAATTTATCAGATTCAACATGAAGCGATTCCCGATTATAAGACAACTCATTGAGGATGAGATTGTTGGATACATCAATGAGTGGTGAGTCAATTAGGGAAGGAAGTGATGGGAAATGTTGAAGAGATTTTCCATTCTTCTGCAGAAGAGTATCAATATATCTCAAAGCAAGTTGCTCTTGATCTGTAGAAGAGATGTAAACATCTGGCAATGTGAAGGAAATTCGCTATTAGTTTGAAGGAAATTTGTTATTATTGTGAAATATATAATGTGATGGAATAACACAATTCGGATAATAGAATAGGTTTGTTAACATACTTGAATTTGCAGGATTTTGTCGATTAATGTATAGCAGATCTTCTGATAGATACTTTGCACATTCTCTCCACACATTTTCAGGACTTTGCAAACAACAACATAAGAGCATACTTACAAATAGGTCCCGGAGTGAATTTCCAGTTGCCCATAAAGATGACTCTTTTATGGCGGCAATGTATTCATTATCATCATCCAATAAACCACGTGCAAAACATGCATCTCTGAATGTTTGATGAAGAATGCCATCGACTGTCTTGATTTCATCAAAGGAACGTGGACCTCTTACTTTTGTTAGCAGAATTCGGAGGTAGTATAACTCCCCGGATGTTGGTGATGCATGGCCAATCCTCCCAACTGCAAAGCCCTTTTGTCTTCGCTTCCATAACCTATTGGCCTTTTGGTAAACATAATGATTTGGAAACTCTTGATAAGTCAATGTTCTGGCAAATGGATCTTCATTATTGGTTTTCATCCATGAAAGGAATTGTGATTCACAAACTCTTGGCTTATCCAACAACTCGGCCACATCAACATTGTTAGCATAGATGACATATTGTTGATTAGGAAGATGAAAGCTTAATCTTTCAACACAAGGGTACCTATAATGAATTTCAAATCCATAAATGCGCCATGCAGCTTCGCATGCTGAAATGTACCTACAATTGTAAAATTGTTGTATTTCATCTACGACACCAGGTGTGTCTTTATCACATGTAGTATCGAAGATCCCAGCGACAACACGATCATTCCCTTTGCTGATGTACTTGAACAAATACTTAATTGCAGTAGATTGGTTGCATTTTTCAACATTGATATGTGCCTCGAATTTCTGTAACAAAATTAAATTGTATGGTACAACATATCGGTTATCTAATGGAGTTCCCTTCACTACAATACATCGTCCATCATCTCTTCGACGGTAGGTAGGGTAGCCTTCATCATCGATTGTGGTCTGATCGTTGAATCTCTTTGGGAAATACTTGCTACATTTTTTATCCTTCATGCATGGTGATTTAGGATTGATATGACCACATGGACCATGAGTCATATATTTTTTGACCAAGTCATATAATCTAGGATTCTTGATCTGATCAGGAATTTCTGCAGATATTAAATCGTTGATACGATCGGTAGTTGTAATTTTATCACAAGGTTGAAGAAACAAAAGAACATGAGCATGGGGAAGGCCTCGCTTTTGAAATTCAATTGTATAAACCTCTGTGAAAATTTGCAAACAACAATTTGTAACTACAAAAGATTTTGCAAATAATTCACATGGTTAACTGCAATAATTATCTATCTAAATTCATAATACATAATTCATAGTTGTATGCATAAGTGTAAAGTGTAGGGAATGCTGACCTGCTCTGACATTTCCAAAAATCTTGTCATCCTTGATCATTTTCATTAAAGTGTACAATTTAACTTTGAAGATCCTGGTTATAATTTCTGGCTTACATGATGGATGTAACTTGAGACGTTCACAATATCTGGTCACTTCTGGCCAAGCAGGGTTGCAAGTGAACGTCAAGAAAATGTCTGGATATCCAGCCCATCTGCATAGTGCCATTGCATCTTGGTAATTTTGCAACATATATCGAGCACCACCGGTAAAAGATGATGGCAAAATTATCCTTTTGCCAGTTGAGGCAGCATCGGTTTCACCTCTAAGGAGAGCATCAGACAATCCTTGATATAGCTCAACCCGTAGTTCCTTTTGATGTGTCCTCACCCACAATAGTCTTTGAGATTCAATCATTGTGTATGCGTCAACAATAAATTGCTGAAGCAAGCGAGAAGAATGAAGCAATGCAGATACTTCAGTGTTTCTACTCATTAATCGATAGGCAAAGAATTCACGCATGCTAACCCTTTTTCTCTTTTTTGTGTACGCAAGTGTCTCAGCTTTATGCTCGACGTCATCTCTATAGCCATCCTCGCCAAATGGGAATAAAAGCGGGTACTGAAGTGGCAAGTATGAAGCATGCAACTCATTTATGCGTTTTGGCTTGCCTGACTGCTTCTCTATGATTATGTCTCTAACATTGAATGTCATATCAATGTCACCAACAATTAAGGCAGCAACTTCAGAGCATGTAGGGAGATTGTAATTTCGTCCGTCATGTTGCCTACTACTAAGGAGGCATAATTGGAGGTGATTTGGTATATTGTTTGACAATATGGTTGATGCGTTACGATACTGTTTGACAAATGGATTATGCTCATCCAAAGTCTTCTTTATCTGATCAACAATGACAGGATCTAACTGTGAACCCTTTTGATGCTTGCTGATTGAATAGGGAAAAACAATACGTCAGACTTGTAGAATTGATGCATAAA
This sequence comes from Vachellia pachyceras, assembly GCA_025593235.1. Lineage (NCBI taxonomy): Eukaryota > Viridiplantae > Streptophyta > Magnoliopsida > Fabales > Fabaceae > Vachellia > Vachellia pachyceras. The sequence continues at coordinate 19,884 of JANTPZ010121961.1, read as the reverse complement.
GGTGCAGTGAAGAAAAATATGACGATGAGTAAAGACGATGACACAAAGTATGTACTATACCTAACAGCAGAAATCCTATTTGACACTTCATTTTCAGGATCAACGATATAAAGTTGGGAGAAAGCAGGCCTGCTACCATCAACGGGTAATAAACTGCCAATGTTGTGGTAATTCATGCCAGATAAGATGAAAGAGTATGGTCCACCGCCATTATTTATTGAATGATTTATCTTTCCTCCCATTGATGTGAATGAAAACATATTATTGTATTGTCTGATATTTTCGTGGAAATTCTTTGAGTAGCTTGTGGTCTTATCAAAGAACAAACTATGCAATAACGGTGGAGGTGGCTGAAGTTGTGGGAGAATAACTTTTCCTTGCTGACAACACATGGAAAATAATTTAGGATTCCGTTGCCTAGTGTCCTTCTTAAGTTTCTCACCAAACCAAAACATTGCGGCACAATGTTGGCAAATATGTATAGGATCACCTTCATCTACGTATCCTAAAATATAAGAAGGTGATGCATATCATGATCCTTTTTATTAGGAATTGGGAATATGAGATAATTCAATGATGTATTGGAAAAATACCTATACTATGCTCATCCATATTTGTTGTTTTTTTTATGGGCACATCATATCAGTTGGTGCAGATGAAAGTTCGTCTGTATACAATTATGTTGGTTATATCTTAAAATGCCGAAGCTAATTGATCATGGGAGTCAATTGAAATGATGGTCAGATAAATTACAAACATTGAATTGAAACAATACCTCCAACATGCTTACAATAGAGAGTGTCAGCATCGCTTTCATCACCATCACCACAGTTGAAGCTAAATTCCTTATCATTGTAATCTATTTGAGTATCTGAAGGAAAGTTAAATAGTGGAATTTATTTAGTAACATGGTTAAATAAAAAATATGTGGCATTCATATAAGGCATAGTACAAGACAAAGAAATAAAGCCTACATATCAAATAAGAATATGCTTATACGTACATATGAAAAGGCGTAGAGCATAAAATTGAGTTTACTAAATACCACTTTATGTATAGATGTACTGCAAGTTGTGATAAATATGTACTATATAAGACCGCTATGTCACGATAACAATTGGTTTCATGTACATATTTTTTAAGCTAAGGTTATAAATTAAAAAAATTACGGTTTATGTATAAGAGATTTTTATAATGCATATTAAAGATTAAAGAGTTAGTACTAATGCTAATGAGGTGGATATGATTACTACAGCAAGTCATATGTCAAGGTGCATATTAAAGATTAAAGGTTTTCATAGTAGGCTACGGTTCAAAAATCTAGGCTAAGTTTGAAGGTTAAAAAATAGTATGGTATGAGATATATATATATAAAACTACCATGAAGTATAGACAAAGTCTGTTGATGTGCAATATGTGTAGGAGGATTGGATGGGGAACCTTCAGCAACAATACTTATTGGTGAACAGATAGGGTCAACTATCTGTGGTGTTGATATTCGTCGTTTTCTTCTGCAAGCTGATTTGAGAAAAATAAGGTTGTAGCGACATTAAAATTTATGAACATAAACTGGTGCAAATGAAATTATAAGTTGGATAAGGAGATGAACCTCTACCAGCCTCTCTAGTGGGATCTAAATCTGAAGTGACATTTGTAAAAAGACCTTTATATCGAGCACTTTTTCTCTTGTATACATGCTCATCCAGAGATTGTTTAATGTAGTTCTGACTTCCTATGAGTACAAAGTTTAATGAATGAACAAATAAGCATTACTTGAGTAGAAAAATGATGTATTTTTAGTGTAATTTTCTATATAAAATGATGAATTCATGAATTCATTACTACATAAATATTTGCAAAGATGAGCATGAAGGACAAAAATGATTAAGTCATGTTTGGACAACCTGGTGAGGTTGTTTGAGTATTGCTAATATCTTTCAGTACATGTGGCTTGTTCTTCTTAACCACTCTTTGCAACTTGTTGTTAGCCATAACCGATGATAACTTTTGAGTACAGGGTTTGGAACAATTTGCAAACTGTGATGAGTTCTCCATGTTATTTAGGAATAATGAATCAATGTCAAAGATCTTCCTTTGTTGTGCCTGTAACTTTTATAAAAAATAATCAATAATCAATAACTATAATAATGTTCAAAAGTAATCAAAAAATGAGAAAGCATATGAAAGCACAACATTACTGCTACAAACCCATTTCTCATATGCTTGTAGTTGCTTCATATATTGTAATAACATGATTAAGTACAGCATGAAGTTGAGAACTTACTTTTTACAAACAACGAATGGAAGCACAGATTAATATGGGTACCAATATTAAGGAAAATAAATGGACTTCAAGAGGTTCCAGTAAGTTAATATTCTTTTGAAATAGTCAACAGTAAATGCAATATTCTTTTTATTTTGGCATTAATATAGGTAATGAGGGACATGTATAAATATCAACATCAACAGTAAGGTAATATGGGATAAAATAGTTTCACTCAACCTTTAAATATGTTCAAATAATCAATAATCAAAACTATAATAATGTTCAAAAGTAATCAAAAATGAGAAAGCATAGGAAAGCACAACATTACTGCTACAAACCCATTTCTCATATGCTTGTAGTTGCTTCATATATTATAATAACATGATTAAGTACAGCATGAAGTTCAGAACTTACTTTTTACAAACAACGAATGGAAGCTCAGATTAATATGGGTACCAATATTAAGGAAAATAAATGGACTTCAAGAGGTTCCAGTAAGTTAATATTCTTTTGAAATTGTTAACAGTAAATGCAATATTCTTTTAATTTTGGTATTAATATAGGTAATGAGGGACATGTATAAATATCAACAGTAAGGTAATATGGGATAAAATCATGAACCCCATACCTTTAAATATGTTCAAATATATGAACAATTTGAGATAATTCCATATGTCTCCGTCTAACCATTTCCTGAGCCTCAAACCTTCAAATACAGAGGAAATGCGTTAATGAGAGTGGCCATAGCCGTATAAGTTGATTCTCATTTGTATGCCATATCAATATTCTTTGCTTTCAAGATAGCAGTGATTGTGATACCTGATGCTTCTTCCGTAGTATATGCATGTTTCACAGCATGGCTTCGTTAACAGTAGAGTTACAAGATATTGATAGAAATATTGAGATGATAGACGATGAATTTAGGTTGCCTGTGTACATGATTCATTGCCCAGGTATGAAATCTGCTTTCGTGACAAACTATGACAGTAGCTATCCCTTGCTTTTGGGTTTTTCTTCAAACCTGCACCCTTCTGGTTTGGTCCTTCTTCGAACCTGCACCCTCTTGGTTTCCATGATTCATCTTAGAATAGCTTTCCAAGATCTGCGTGTACCCTCCTTGTCCTTCTTCAAACTATGACCAGTAACTATGAGCAGTGCATGATTCATCTTAGAATAGCTTTCCAAGATCTGCGTGTACCCTCCTTGTCCTTCTTCAAACTATGACCAGTAACTATGAGCAGTGCATGATTCATCTTAGAATAGCTTTCCAAGATCTGCGTGTACCCTCCTTGTCCTTCTTCAAACTATGACCAGTAACTATGAGCAGTGCATGATTCATCTTAGAATAGCTTTCCAAGATCTGCGTGTACCCTCCTTGTCCTTCTTCAAACTATGACCAGTAACTATGAGCAGTGCATGATTCATCTTAGAATAGCTTTCCAAGATCTGCGTGTACCCTCCTTGTCCTTCTTCAAACTATGACCAGTAACTATGAGCAGTGCATGATTCATCTTAGAATAGCTTTCCAAGATCTGCGTGTACCCTCCTTGTCCTTCTTCAAACTATGACCAGTAACTATGAGCAGTGCATGATTCATCTTAGAATAGCTTTCCAAGATCTGCGTGTACCCTCCTTGTCCTTCTTCAAACTATGACCAGTAACTATGAGCAGTGCATGATTCATCTTAGAATAGCTTTCCAAGATCTGCGTGTACCCTCCTTGTCCTTCTTCAAACTATGACCAGTAACTATGAGCAGTGCATGATTCATCTTATAATAGCTTTCCAAGATCTGCAATGGTTTGGTCTTTCTTCAAACCTGCACCCTCCCGGTTTTGGCTTCTGTCGTATTCGTAGAGGTACCGGTATCCAATGCATTATTTCAAACGTGATAATGAAGATACAAATAAAATATTGTCTGCAAGCTTTATGAATGCTTCTTTAAAAGGCGCTTTGTGTATAACAACAAATGTTCGACAACAGTGCTTGCATGGTCATCCATTCATCTTGGTTACCGGTGTACTGCTATACCTTGTATCCTTGACATCAATAATTACCTTTATAACACTTGGATCAAAAAATCAACTATTTGATGTAACACCTGTTTGTTTTCTCGTCGACCCTGCACGCTCGCTCTTACAGAGTCTGTCATATCCCTATAATCCTTGAAACAGAACCCAACTTTATCTGCTGGTGTATAGTTGGTTTTAGTTGCATGATAAGCATCATTTGACCTTCATAGCACATCTATCAAGATGTTACTTATTCCATGAAATTGCTTTTCTTCACAGATATCGTTGTTCAGACGGTAACTTTAGAGAGTGTAGCGGCAATGCTTTTAGTTTAACAGTATCCAATGTGTTCTTAGCTACTGGTCAGCGTTGGAACGCATGGCTTATCAGCACACGACAAGTAACGTTAAATATACAGCTTTCACTAACTTAGCGATAATGCTTTTAGTATATTGTCTTTGTGATTTGAAGTTAGGCACACTTCTTGCTACAAATGCTGATCAGTTCTTGACTATAAAGTATTAGAAGTAGAGTCTTTCTCATTGAACGGATGGATTATAAAGGAGGTATATGGTAGGTTGGGTATGAGTCGAGAACTGTCAGTTTGCCAAGAGATCAAAATATCCTGATAAAGTTCCAAACTCAATGTGTGAATACGACCAAATGATCAAAAAGAACTTTGGCAACAGCTAACAATGTGAAGGGTGTCTTAGATAGATATAGGGCAATCTTCACCATGTTTATTGGGTGGTAAAAAACCTCAGTCATTCAAAATATAGTTACTAAAGATTAAAATTAAAATATAACTAAGACCATTAAGCTGTATAATTATGACCCAATATTAAATCTTTTGCTCAGTTCTCAGCATTTCAAGCTTTTGTATAATTATGACCCAATATTAAAATATAACTAAGACCATTAAGCTATCTTTTGCAGTTTTTAATTTGAGGTTTAGCAAAAGGAGTTCAGGCCTTGCATCGAAAAACTTGAGTCCACGAACATAGAATGGGTACACACTACATTGCTTCTACGTGTAGTACATCCCACGACAACAAAGCAAATCAAATGGCAAAATACATTGCAATTATAAGCTTGGTTGGAAGAGTTACATGGCGGTTAAGGATGGTTCAAATCAAAGGAAGCTTTATCCACGGGCTAGATGATGATGGCATAAACAAATTGATAACAAAATTATAATATGTTGATTCCTTGACGAGCGGATTGTTACGAGATGGATGGTTGTCATTTCCTTGATTTCTTTCAGGCACTCTCATAACACCCAAATCTCATTCTCCTTCAAATGGTGGTGGCATTACACTTTTCTTTGTGCTGGATGATGATGGCATAAACAAATTGATAACAAAATTATAATATGTTGATTCTTTGACACCTTGAATGCCAAATGATATCACGTGTAAGTCTATGCATCCAAGTATGAAAAAAAAAGGCATACAACAATCAAGTATAAACTCCATCTTTGGGTCTCTTTTTGCTGGATTCATAACCCAGTGAAAAGTGTAATTTGCACCAACACAGAGTGAACAAAAAATTGAAAATCTAATGTCATTGTTTCAAATTTGGGACATGAGCAAGGATCAAATCAGAACAACAGACAACAGAAGGCTAGATTAATAAAACATACAAATGGCTGAAATAAAGGAATTTATCATCAATCTGCGTCACTTCAATTATAACAACAATCCCAAACCAACAACCAAAACATATAACAGTCAATGATCTGTTGATAGCAAAACAACATAACGGAACCAATAATAATTGGAACATGGACAAAATATGCTATTTTAACAATTGGATAATTGATGATCTATTTCTTCTCTTGCTTGATCACTTTCACAAGTTTGTCTTGATCTGTTGTTGTGCTTGATGAGTGAGAGAAGCTTGGACCTTCCGTATGATTGTCCATTCTCTTGGTTGTGTTCTTCCTTTTCCCTTTCCCTACCTTCGATCCAATGTAGTCTGGAAGCTGGGATATAGGGACCTCGTCTGGATCTAAATTAATGGGAGTTGGTGAAGGTGCGCAAGATGACGCATTGCCATTGTTATGAAGGACTTGGTCTTCAGATGTAGTAAAAGAAGTCTGTCCAAAGATTTAGCATATAGAGTAAGGTGTGATGCCAAATAACATAAAAGACGACTCAATTAACATAGGACATAGGAAAATGATGAGTAATGTGCTTGTACTTGAGATGGATGGTTGTCATCAGCGTTATCACCCTAAAAAGGAATTTTATTGGCACTTAATATATGATATGAAAAAAAAAACGTAATAAATTCATTTGTTATCTCTTGTCACCATAGTAATATCAAAATAGTTATAACCTGAGCAGAAGCCTCAGTAAATTGATCCATGAGATCCTCACAGAAAGTGTAATGAACCACACTAATACTTGCAGTGGGATGCCTTGAGTTGTAGTCGTTGCGTTTAAGCTTCAGTATGACTCTCTTCCCAAGAACACGATCCAGCTCTCCAGGAATATCATATTCACAGTTTTTCTAATGTGACATCCAATTAATTAAAAGTTTAAAGGTGTTCAGAGAGATTGTTGCGATCTATGTGAAATACCTCTTTAAGAATTGCCTTCAATTCAGGGGCTGATTTTTGAATAAGTTGGACTGCATGCTTATCCCAAAATAATACAGATGCACTTCCACTGTCATCAGCAACAGTATAATGTAGCTTCAACCTAAACGGAACAACATAAACCATCATAAGCATAAAATGATGCATGTTTGATGACTACATGAAGCAATGTACTATACTTAGGCTCAATAGAATCTGGTTTCTTTTTACAAAGGGGGCACTTCAATATTCCATTTTCATCCTTTATTTTTGCTGAGCATTTGCCACAGCCATCATAAAACCAACCATGAGTAGTCTCCAGCTTTTGGATCTCACATATGACGCAGAAAAAATCACCCTACAATATTAAGATGTTGTAACACAAACAATCTTTCAGTGTCATAAAGAAACATCATGAGAATTAACAAAAAAAATATTTCATTAACAATAATGTGTGACTAACAATCCTTTGATTGGCAATGGAAGATATGGGTATGCGATTATCTGTCATCATGATTGATGAGGCTGATGGCTGGCTTGAATAGGAAGGGACTTGCTGGCTTACTGACGTCAAAACTGGTGATAACCCCTCCCTACGACTGCAAATAATTTAACCAACTGTTGATGATTTTTCCTAAAAAAATTATGCTATATACAGCGATTTAGATATTGCGAAACTCTACCTGTCAATGAAATCTTTAACCTCTTTGATGGGATGGTTAAAGTAGACCCTTGTAGCATTGAATGAGTTACATATTTGTGCCAACCCTATAATGATGTCATGGCCAAAATATACATATAACAATTTTATTATATGAATTAATGAATACCTGGAACAGATAATTGAGGATGGAAAACTTACCTGACTCAGAGAAACCAATTCTGGCAAGATTTAATAATACGACAATGGGAACATCCATATCCATACATTGCAAATAGCTAGTGTAAGCATTGGTTGAGCACTCATCAAATAGTACACACTCGACATCATTATCACTTGCAAAAGACAGATTAACAAACTCAAGGAATTACAGTATGGTATAGGTGAAAAACATGAATGAAGGAAAGTAGTTATTGCAGTAGGACGCATTATTGCCTAGAAACTTACTCATTGTCTGTCAAATGCATCCTAAGTTTATGCTTAGTTTCGTTGTCCCTACGGTACTCCTCAAGTGGTCCAACGGATTTGACATAGGCAATAACATCTGCATAAAGCAAGTTAAGAGCTATGAAAACCAACAGTGAAGCGAATGAATAACAAAAAATGACCAATTCCTCAGAAAAATTACCAATCAGGTAATCAACATGGTTGGATTCAGTTGTCTTCAAAATATCAACAACAGGAAAAAAGGAGTAACAATAAGGAGGTATGGGTCCATTATCTTCCATGATGTAGGTTTGTGGTGTAAATGTGATTTTATATTGATGATTCGTGGCCTTGTACTGATTGCAGTTGGGACTAACAACAAAGTTAGCAATGAAATATATGTGGCCTTCAACAGCTGTTTGGCGATACTTATCATGCAACCTCTTGTTCACAACAGTAGCTTGAATCTTTGTTCCCTGTTTAAGGAAATATTGTTATGGGTGTATCTAAGATGTGGCTCTGTAACAGATATCATAAGACAATATTGATTATGGTTTAGGACCATATCAGGTTAACAGGTTAAATCATTCAGTACAAGTTGTAATAGCAATTGAAAAGTATAATACATTCAGTATTATTATGAAAAGGGAACAACATGATATTGCAGATGCAGTATTGGTACCTCCTCATCAAGAAGAACCATTGAGATTGCAAAAAGATCTGTTGGAGTAGATTTCGGAAAAACGTTCCATTTGTTGGAAACTCTAACCAGCAACTTCCATCTATCTGTTCCATCATGCAAGTCCTTGAGCAAAGAACGGGATGTCATCCTAATGTTTGGCTAACAGTTGATCAATAAGGGAAAACAGTAGTGCGTGATGGGTATGGGGACTACAAGTTATCAGATATCAGATACTGGATAGAGAAGTAGAAGTTTAGAAATTGGTTGATGCACAATAATATATAGGGGAACAGAGGAGTTTGTTTTAGTGCTGATGTACGAATGTTGTTAGATTAAACGTTCGCCAGCTGTGGTCATGATTAACTTATTGTCTGATTGTCATGTTGAGCTTCTGTAATGAAACTTTTGACAATATCCACTAATCCACTAAATTAAAAATACACTAAATTAAAAAAGTGAAAATAATCTCACAGGAGGCTTTCAGAATCGAAGCTCAACATGTCCCTAAAAGCTGCCGGGAACTTGTGATAAAAAGCACATGGAGACAAATGCATCTGCTCAAGACATTTTGACCATCCCCACAGGCATAAGCTGTAGATAACCTTTGAAAATATGTTGCAGAAATATATTAAACCTACTTAAAAACCTCTTACACCTGTCATTTTGACCATGACCATAGTAAAATGCTGCAGATAGCATGTTAAAAAAATACATATATATTTTTTGCATGAAATTGTATGATGATATTGAACACTGCTCAAACTGTTTGGACAGAGATAACATTGTTGTGAGATGTTTAAGGTACCAAGAAAGATAATAGTGACAAACCTTTCATGCAGAGTGTAGTCCCTGTGAAATGAGGTCTTTCTTCTGTCAAACAATTGTTCAGAAGAAAGCGTAAAACAGGAAAGTCATAAAGAACTTTAAACATACAATCTAGACGTGACAGAGTAATCATGGAAATGAGAAGGCATGTAAAGGCGTGATCGATTTTGCTGAAAAGTAAAACACATTACACAGGAATTGGCTGGCCGGGGTTGAGAACAATTTTACTATGCGTGGCTACAATTTCAAACCTGTACCTGGATGAAAGGGTTGCAGTTCATTGATGAGCAGGTCAATATCTGACTTGAACACAGAACACTACATATAGAGACAAATGTATCTTCTCAATGCCACGATTTTTTGAAATAAGTAAGCAGGTCAGCACATCATTTTATGTTCAGGACCCGATACTTTTGAAAAATAACATAGGATTTGGAAAAACTGTACCTCGACTGTACAAAAGGCCTTTTACCGTCGAGCTGAGCTTATTTGACTGCAACAACACAATCTAATGAAGACAAATGAATGTTTTCAATGCTTAGAATTGCATAGAATAAGCAAGTAGGGCATCACAACAATTCAAAATAAAGTGGTGAAATACTCATGTGGTTATGCAAACTTTGACAACCAAGTATTTTGTTATCCATGTGTATTTGCAATGTTCATTAGATTGTGTCATCCAAACTTTGACAACCTAGCAAGTGAAGAGTGCACAATGAGTCTTGTAAAGTCTATTGAACTCTGAAAGCTGACATTTACTTTGACAATCAAGCACCGTGTTATAAGGTGATTGTAACCACATATGCATAAAACAAATGGAGACAAATGTATATTATCCATGCGATAATTTGCATGGAATAAGTGAGCAGGGCATCACAGTATTTTAAATTGCTGATTTAATGGTGCTTAACTAACATCATCAATGTACACGTATTCCATGGGAAAGGGTAGACCTGGACGAAAGTGTAGCAACCAAGAAACTGAGCAGGTCAATAGCTGACGTAAACTCAGAAAAATACACTTCCCCATGATATGAGGTCCAGTCTTTTTATTCAGCCAAACTACACATGTAATGCGAAGAATAACATGGAATAAGTAATTTGGGCATGATCTCATTTTAAAGTATAGTGTCAGTACAAAGGAAACAAAGCACAGAATATGGAAAAGACTGGACCTCGACTAAACGAAAGGCCTATGAGAGTTGATATGGTCTTCGTTGCCCGGAAGAAAACACATCGAGACAAATGAATATTATAAATGTAATAGATTGATTGGGTTAAGGAAGTGGGGCATCACAAGGTTTCGGCAGAAAAGGGATGATGTGCTCAATTGATAAACACAGACATGGGAAAACCTGGTCCATTACAGAAAGGCAGCTCCCAAGAAGGTGAGCAGTTCAAAAGCTGTTCTTAACCTATGAAAAATACACAAGTAGACAAATTTATCATCTCCATGCAACACATTGCATGGAATAAGTAAGTATGGCAACAACTCATTTTAAAGGCAAGTGCCTATATACTTGCAAGAAAACATGGGAGATGGGAAAAGCTGGTCCTCGACTGGGGAGATGCTATTTCTAGCAAGGAGCTGAGCATGAAAAAAACTGTCAATTTTTCATGTCAAATACAAGATGCAAGTGAATCTTCGTAATCCTTCAGAATAGCATGGAATAAGTAAGTCGGGATCAAAGCATTTTAAAGTAAAGTCCTGATACATGCCCAAAAAAATAGCAACGTCAAAAAATTTTACAACGACTGGACAAAATGGCTTTCAACCAAATCTCTTAGCTTCTTTGACCGTAAGTTAATTACATACCTGAAGATATGTCATTTTCGACAGTAAGAGAGCTAGCGGCAATAGTACGTAATCCATTCGGTGGGGCATTATGACACAGAAGATGACCACCCCTTTAGAATAACATGGAATAAGTAAGTCGGTCTAACTGCATTTTAAAGTGAAGTATCGATACACTTGAAATAAAAGTAGGATGTTCAAAAAACTGGACCTCCATTGGACAAAATGGGTTTCAACCGGATCTCTTAGCTTCTTTGACCGTAAGTTGATTACATACTACCATTAGTGTCATTTTCGACGGTAAGAGACCTAGAGGCAATAGTACTTAATCCATTCGGCGGGGCATTGGGACACAGAAGATGACCAAAACAGATGGGATTATGACCGAGTGGATTTGCAGCAAGTGGGAAAGAAGTTGGGGTTCATACATCTGAGGAAGAACGAAAATTTCGGGAAGACAGACGTCAAGGAGTGAGATCGCGGATTGACATGTTGGAAGCTGGGAGATGGAAAATGACCGTTGGATGCAGCTGAGATCGATGGTAATGGAGTGACCATCGTGGCCAAGTATAATCCATGATACGCTAAAATGGGAAAGCGTGATTGTTGTACTATGGAACGTGTAATCCAAGTATAATCCAACGATGGTAATGGAACATGGAACGTGTATTGTTGTTGAATAACTGGGAAAGCGTATTGTTTGTTGGATCTGTGGTTTATCCAACGGAAACAAAGAAAACCCATTCGTACAGCAATTAGCTAATATCTGACAATTCCCTTTTCTATTCATTTTTTTAAAAAAATTTGCTACGAGTATAGGTGGAAAGCTATTCAATATAGGTAATCATTTCCTGTGTTCCCACCCCTTCGTACAGTCTGCTTTTGTCCAAATCCTGAAATTGTGTAATAAATTCAATTAGATAGATTGTTAAATAAATTCCACCGATTGGATATGTTTCTATCTTTTTTAATTCATATTGCAAAAAAAAAACTTGAGTTCACGTACATAGCATACTCACAAATAGCTACTATCTGACAATTCCATTTTATAACCATTATTTTGTTTTAAAAAAATTTCCTATGCATAATGGTTGAAAGCTGTTCAACATAGGTAATGATCACTCTGTGTTCCCACCCCTTCGTACCATTTGCTTTAGTTCATTACGTGAAATTGTGAAAGAAATTTAGACAGCTATAAGATAATCAATTCACACAATATAATCCCTTCATGTAGATTGTGAAATAAATTAAACCGCTTATAAAATGGTTATAACTTGCTGCCCTTGACCTGCTGAATTGGTACACTAAAACATAGCTATATGAAAAAAAAAATGATGGGTAGGGAAAAAAGAAAGACATTGTTGGCTTTTTTCATATGCTGGAAAATTACAAATGCTGAAATTGTGTCATAAATTCAATTAGATAGATTGTTAAATAAATTCCACCGATTGGATATGTTTCTATCTTTTTTACATTCATATTGCAACAAAAAAAACTTGAGTTCACGTACATAGCATACTCACAATTAGCTACCATCTGACAATTCCATTTTATAACCATTATTTTGTTTTAAAAAAATTTCCTATGCGTATAGGTTGAAAGCTAATCTACATGAAGGTAATGATTACTCTTTGGCATCAAAAAAAAAAAAACTTGAGTTCACATGCATAGAATAGGTTCAAAACAACGAAGCAATACAAGCTTCAAGAATCAAGATGCATTCTAAAACTAAATCTGGTTGGTGAACAGTTCACAAAAGGAAGCATCTAACCACAATGGAATTAATCAAAAAAAAAAGGCAACATAGAATATGTTTTGAATGGCATAAAAAAAAACTTGAGTTCACGTGCATAGAATAGGTTCACACTACATTGATTAGTACAACTCAAAACAACGAAGCAATACAGGCTTCAAGATGCCTTCTAAAACTAAATCTGGTTGGTGAACAATTCACAAAAAGGAAGCATTATCCACATATGCTTCGAATGGCAACATCTAGAATCCAAGAGCTAATGGTCCAACAAACGCTCCTTCACCATTTGAACATCAGCATTAGACGGTTCAAACAACACTTTGCTTGCATCACGGTATGACACAATCACAGGACAACCTATAAAAAGATGTTAAGCCATTTAAACAGTGTTCTAATGCCAAGGTTGTAAATTTAAGGTCAACCCGCATGTAAGTAATAAATTTTGAAACAAACCTGTCTCATCAGGGAAATCACAATACACATTTTGAATTACCACGAATGGTAGATGCTCATGACCAAAAGCATCGAATCTGTCCTTGATGATATCAACCCATGACCCTCGTAAGAATACAACAACATGGTCTTTCGCCCTACCAAATGCATGCTCAATATGTATTCAGCAGGACATAATGATGTGTTTTAAAAAGGTTTCAAACATATGGTGTCATGTGTATATCATTTACCATGGTGTCCGCTTCAAGCGGGTCTCCAAGAGTATAAGGAGCTCCCTTTCCATGAAACCATTAAACTTGCAAAAGCCAACGTTGCTTATATACTTGACATAACCGGCAACATCTAGCATGGACATTTACAGATATATTATGTAAAAAATAAAAGCAACAAAATATATATTGATGTGTTTAGTAGCCAACAACCTTCACTCTTACCAAATAAGTTGGTATCATCTAAGAGATTCCATGATATGTCTGACACCAACTTTGGTATGGAGAAGATACTTTTCAACATAAAATGTGACTCCTCTATACTGGTAGACACAAGGATCTCTAAGTGGTAGAGTTCATGGACGGACAGGCCACCATCCCACACAATGAAGCCTGATATATCATACGATGCACGTTCACGGATTAGCCATAAAAACTTCTCCCACACTTCATTAGTCTTTAAGGATGCAAGCATTCTTGTACCCTAAATAAGGATGATATATATTATCAAACGTATAAATCCAGAAGAAAAATATGCATATAGCAAATTGAAAATGAAGTGATCAATCAACTTACTTGAGCATCTCGCAGTAAAAGATCTACAGATAAGATAGCCTTCATCATTGTGGAATCGTCGCCAACAGGAATAACACGATCATTAATAATAGTCCTATCCACTATCACTGTGATGCTGGATAGGAATTGACCATCATGGATGCAAGCGAAGGAGAGTTTTGGAGAAGGCTTCATAGTTTGAAAAAGTGGGTATCGCGAAAGAAGCGTGGTTGGGAGACGAGCAATTGGAATTGTCTGGAAAATGAATTTTGAAAGGCATAACAAAATATGTAGTCATCCGCGTGAGGACCACTTCATATATATGGAGCATGGCGTGGTCTTGGAACTGAAGCCACAAGGGGTTTGGAAAATTATAACATCAATGTAATAAAATATATTTTTCTCTGACCGGGCCATCAATTCGGATTGCAGCCTTTGCAAGGTTGAATCAATAAAATAATAAAATAGTACCAGGGATATGAAAGTGTATACTATTTAAATGGATTTTGTTTGATGATTGTGAAATATAATAATATAATAACTTTTCAACAATAAAATAATAATATCATTTAAAACTATTTAAATGGAGTTGAAAGGTTGTTTTTGATATGATAAGGGGTGAACTGTAATGCATCAGAGAAGGTTATGGGGGTGGGACCACACCTGCTCGTTGTACTTACAAAGGTTACACAAACAGCACGCAGCCAGAGGAGCAATAAACAATTCATAAAAAATCTTATGAACAGTGTTTACTGTCTGAAGCCACAATGAAGCCGGCAAAAAGGGATCGGCTTGCAAGATGAGCTTTCATTGATATATTGATTGCTCACCTTGGGACTCTGACCCTTCGCGAGTTTCCCAAATAAACCTGGATTCTTCCTGGTAATTCCAAATCAATCCCATTCATTTCCCACTAATTTCAACAATATATGTATAGTTCTCTTAATTTCTTTCATAAAAAAGTAATTACTGTGGCCGAGGGGAGAGGAACGTACTCGAATTTCGCCGTCTTGAAATAATCGAAGCCGGCTTTGATCCTCAGGTCCGTGTTCAACGGCTTCTCGCCGGCCACCTCTAGCTCCGCCGTCAACTACTTGATCTTTGCGGCTGCCATGTCTCCCAATTCAGCTTTCTCTCTGAACCCAATTTTTTATGCCAACAAAATATAATAATTAACAAAAATAATGCATAGTAAAGCGCAGAAAACAATGGAATGTGTGCCTAGCATATGAATAAAAGTCATAAAAATGATTTTATATAGATTTTAAAAAATAACTTCTAAAAATGTAGAAAAAATAGCCACTAGGTTTTGGAAAAAAACATGATTTTCTACTTCACATCCAACCATGGTTTTTCAGTCAAAATAAATTAAGAAAAAAAGATATTGAATGATTTAATCAAAGCCATGGTTTTGATAATTAAAAGTCATTTTGAATAAGTGTTAAGCTATACTCAGATTTATATGTATTATCTTATTAGAGGCAATCATGTTGAAGTTATTGTTAAACATAAAAATAATGATGATGATCAATGATCTCACCTGAGAAGCTTGGTCAACTCAGTAATAGCGTCGTATGTTTCTTGCGATGCCCATGTCTTCCATCTGCCATAATAATTTCACCCAACAATTAATGAACTACTTCCAAACCCATTAATAATCAATTCAAACACATCCAACATATATATATATTGGAATTCCGTAAGAGATTGATTGTAGCATGTCACTTTTATATCAGACAAACAGATTCTTCATGGAGTAGTTAGGCTGGGGAAGGAGAAGAAGCAGATCGGATAGATTCAGACCTCACAGAAGAAGGAAAAGCATATCAAATAGATACAGGGATCAGACGTTAATTAATTATATGAACCAGTAAAATTGAAGAAGAAGAAGAAGAAGAGACTGGTACGATCAAGTTTCAGAAGGGGAACAAATGTTTTCGTGGAATTGCTCGCTATGGATATATTATCGTGCCGATTCGTTACAGAGCCATGCAGTAAGAAAATGGGTATACGTGATAGGAACACCGAAAAGAAAGCGTACAGAGATTTGGGTGGAAGAAGACAAAGAAAATAGAGAGAGAGATATTCCAAATTCATGCCTATCCCTCCCCGTAACGGTTTTTGTCCTCTTATGCTAAACTTCCTCCAGCTCTCGAATCTTCCACGATTTCTTTCTGATCCTCTGGCTCTTTCTCACCCTTCCTGCCTCGTGTCTCCCATATCTCTATTTTGGGCCTCCTTCTTTATTTACTGGGCCTATATCACTTGGGCTGGAGTCTGTTACAGAAACCTTAGGTTTCAATTGTGGAGAGAGAATGGAAGAGAACCAATGGACGTTTGGTAGAGTTGGCAAGGATTACTATCAGCATTCCTCAGGGCGAGGGTTCAAACCCTGTGGAGTGAAAGCCGCGATAATTAACGCAGCCTAAAAGAGGTTATCCCATCGGTATCTCGTGGGAGTTCGGATTAGTCTGGGGAAGGCAATGAACCTAGGATACCCCAGGATACCGGATGGTTTATACCGGAAAAAAAAGAATTGAAGAAGAGAAATGGAGAGTGAGATGTGAAGAATGAGTGGAGGGATCATATATAGAGAGGAAGGAGAAGCGAGGCATCACACGTATAGTGTGGCACACAAAACGGCTCTTTCGCTCTGAATAATAATTACCATTTTCAGAGTTTTTTTTTCTCTTCTCTCTTTTTTAAATATATTGCCATTGATATAACGCTTTTGGATCTTAAATTCCCCCTTTTAATTTTTTTAATTTTATTTTTATGGGTTAATATAATCTTTACTCCCTCAAATTTACTCTAATTTTAGTTTTCACCATTTAAATTTATAACTAGTAGTTTTTGTGTTTAAAGAGGTAAAATTGTGCATATTTTTTAGATTATATGAAGCAATATTTAAATTAGGTGAAATTTAATATACTAAACCATTGATTTTAAATTTAAGGAAAATAATAAATTTGAGGGACCAATGCTTAAAACAAGTTATTTTGATGCCTTTAAATGCAAAATAGCCTAAATTTTTATTAAATTATAGGCTTCAATGTTTTAAATAAAATAAAATTTGACGAGTTTAAATCATGAGTTTTAAATTTAAGAAACCAAACAAAAATAAAGGCAAATTTATTCAAGATACAAAATATTATATTAACCCTTTTAAATTTTATTTCTTACCTTCAACTTGTCATGTATGAATATATGAACATTATATTTGAATCCTGGTCACTAATGCTTTTGGATTCTGCCTTTCCCTTTTTTTTTTCAAAAAAAAAAAACTTTCTTCCTTTTATTTAACCTTACAGAGTAAGCATCTTGAACAATAACCAAGTCATGTTCATGTATGAACATAAAAATTTGGAGATTCTTACCATTCATGCAGGTTATGTAAAATTAAAAATCCTATTCTCAAATTGTCCATAACTTATTTTATTCTTAACATTCAGTTCTAAATACAAATATAAGATTATTTTCCCCTTTACTTTAATTAATATTTTTCACATTACTCTTATTAAAATGATAGTTTTTCTCATTTTCTTTTTGCCCCCACATTTAATGCCTCAATCAAATTATGAAATAATACTACTAATAAATAGCCAACTCAATCAAAATTTCTTAAGCTCCATGACTTAGCTAAGTAGGTCTTATATTTTAAAATTGCAAAATGTATGATATAGCTTCTACAAATTTTGGTCCTACCTATAAGACTTTAAATAAAATTTAGTGAAACATTTATGAATTATTTTTTGAAAAAATGAGAGTAAATATTTGATTTATTTATTTATTTGGGTGGAATGTTTAATTTGAGGGTTCAAACGTGTTTTTTTAGGTTTCACGTTGAAACCACGCTATACACAAGTTGAGATAAAACTCCTCTCACATATTGATTTTATCTTTTGTAAAATCACTCTCATAACAGATTCTCAAATACTGTAGGAGTTAATAAACCCATTATGTTTATAATATCTAAATCATATTATACATGTGATAAGTAATTAATTCATTTGGAAAGTTTTAGTATAACAAATATTTCAAAAATAATAAATTACCTGTCATCAATTTGTTATACTCAGTGTAATGAAAACCGGACCGAACGGTTTGGACCGGAAACCGGTGAACCGGTCTGGTTTGACCATTGACCCTGGGTTGGGTCAACCAGTACCCGGGGAACCCGCCGGGTTAGGCGAGTTCCCCGGGTTGTTCTTTTTTTGGTTTGATCAGGGACGAATCGATGTCGTTTTATCCCTTTTATTTATTTTTTTTAAAATCGAGTGAGGTTTGAAATTTGGACACCGGCCATCCCCACAGCTCGCAAAACTCAAAAAATCAGAGGTCCCCACTTCCCACTACTGTCGCAATTTCTCTCCACGCCGTGTCGTCTTCTTTCCCGCGTGATTGCGCCACCGTCTGTTGCAGCTCCTCCACCCCTCCTCCAGCGACTGTTCTCTTTGCCGTAATCTTCTTCCCCTGTACCTTCTCGTGACATCTTTATAGTTTATCCCCTTTGATTTTTGCCCTAAAAATGTCTTTCTCTGCCTTTCCAGACTCGACTTTCACAGGCTCTGGCTCTTGCTCTTGCTCTGTCTCTTGGGTCTTCACTCTATAACCATTTTGCGTTGGGTTTCCATCTTCTCTAGCTCGAGTCGTTGCCGTTAAAGTATTTTGTACTTTTGCTTAATTTTGTTCCTCTGAGCTTTGCTATTTTCATCATTGTCGAACATTGTTGGGATTCCGTCGCTTTATCCCGTCGCTATTTCATCCTCGTTGACCGTCTGAGGCTCTTAGCTCTGGTTTGTTTTACTTTTATGTATTCCTTAACTTCTATTCCAATTTTATGCTATAATTTGTTTGATTATTACGTTCATTCTCAAAATGGTTTGTGGTTGGCTGAGACTCTGTTTTTTTAAGCACATTGTGGTTGGTTGAGACTTTGTTTTTTTAAGCATATCGTTGGTTGTGGTTTGTAATTTGTTCATTGTTGATTGTATGTATGTATGCTTACTGCTTATGCTCAATAGGATTTTAAGTGCTCTGTCTTATTTACTCTCTGTGATCAAATGCGTGAGATAGTAATGGAGGCTCTCTGTGATCATGGTTGTGATTGTTGTTTTATTCTCTCTGTGATCATGGTTGTGATAGTAATGGAGGCTCTTTGTGATCAAATGCCTTAAATATTATGCAATAGATGGCTGTCCATGTTTTCTGTAACATTAGGAGCTACAAGGCATATCAGACCAAAAACCAAAAAAAAGGAGCTACAAGGCATAAACATTACTCATCTTTTTGTATAGGATCCTCACATTACAATCTCTCTAATATCTGCTTCTTCTGTGTTTCCAATTCTCTATGGAAATCCATTTTCATCTTTTTTAGTTCCACCATATGATGTCTTTTACTATTTTCAATCTTCTTGTATATCTTGCAGGAAGCTTCATCACTACCGTCCCTTCCATGCCTCTTTTTTTTTGGATCAAGTCCACCTAAATCTTCATCACTACTTTCTTTTTTGTTACTGTTTTCCCCATCCAAACTTTCTTTTTCTGGTTCTTCTTTTCATTTATGTTTTGTACTGTGGTTTGTTCATTTGTTGATTTGTTCTCTTTGTTTGTGTACTGATTGTTGTCTATTGAATATGTTATTGATCGTTGGTTTGTTCTTTCTTT